>OMLM01009894.1:74646-101639 GCA_900302695.1 Helostoma temminkii | reverse complement strand
TCCAGGGGCTCAAATACTATTATATATATATACAAATACTACTAATTGACCAACAAGAAGTGAACTGACCAGGTGCAGTTCATTCCCTCATTACTACAAAACAAATAAAGTAGATAAAAGGTCTGCAGTTGGTCTCAGGTATTAAGTTGGCATTCATCAGCTGTGTGACTGAAGCTACCAATATAAATCCAATGAGAGCTCAATGCAAGTGAAGGGCACCATCATTAGGTTAAAGGCTACTTAAATTTATAACAGACATAGGAAAAACCTTGTGGCTAAATCAACAGTTTGGTACATTCCTAAAAAGAAAGAAAGCAATGAAGAGCTCAACTACATCGAAAGACCTGGAAGTCTGCTGAACACAACTAACAGGGAAGATCGCAGAATCCTTAGAAACTCTGTCACTGTCCAAATATTTCTGGACTTCACTGTATTTAATGTTGGTTCCTGTGCTATAAAAGATTTTGTTTCATTGTGCACAAGTAACTGAAACCTGGTAAGTCACTATTTAGGGACATAACTGTGAAGCACATGGCTGACATTTCACTGCTGTATTTTATCCAAGAGTTCACAGCTAGATGTCCACACTCAGCTTAGAGATAGAGGGTAGCTGAAAAACTATCAGGAGGTGGTGAACTGGTACTCTGTCTCTGTCTCCTGGGAGTAAATAGTGAAGACAAGGGAAAAAAAACAGGACATCACAAGATCTGTACAGATTCACCTTATGTGGACCCCTTGAGCACATTTTTCTAACTTTGCCAAAATGTTGGCTGAAAATCCCTTAAGTTCCTGTCTCCAAACCCCTTAATCCTCCCTAACTCCATCGTCACGGATCGAGGAGCATGATAGAAGGTTTCAAGCTAGGGCTTAACCTAGGTTTAATAACCAGAGCATGTCCACAGAACACAACGCCTCGTCATATGACCAGACACCAGAATGCAGGCATGTACGCACGGACAAACCTCACAGACATAAACACACATTCACACAGCCTCTCTGGCCACAGGACAGGCTCAGACCCAGAGGCGATTACACCTCAAGACAAGAGTAATACCGAAGTCCCTGCAGAAGAAGTGGAGATTAGACTCAGTCGCATGCATTCATCTGGTTCTCACAAGCACTGACACCAAAAGCATTTATCACACGTGGATCAGAGCCAAATAACATAGATGGTTTTTAAGAGGATAGGAGTGAATGTACTTTGCTATCAGTGTGCCTCCTGAGAGGCAGTACAAGACCACTGGACTCAAGAGCTCACATACTGTGTCTTATCTCCTCTGGACTAGCACTTCATAATGTTAATATCATACTTCACTATCCTGGGAACCTGCAACCATATGATCCATGATCCTGTTCTGTACTATAGCCAGAGGCAAAGATTACATAGAGATGAATAAGCAGTCACTGTGGCGACTAGAGAAAAAAAAAAAAAACTCTGACGCACAAGACACCCAGACAGAAAGCTGTGCGGTAGCTCTACGACATCTGAAGATATCTGGGTAATGTCACCACGTGTAAGTGGATGGACTGCAAACACCTCCACAGAAACATAGGAAAGTGCTTAAAGTGGTCTCAATAAGTCACAGTTCCCTTCCTTGTTAACAGAGACAAGCCATTCCCTACTTGAAAGCAGACTGAGGGACAGGCATAGAAGAAATAAATGTGAAACAGCTGTGTTTAGCACATCTAATGCATTTCATTCTCTATTTTTATAGAGACACAGAGATCAAACAGGCAACTATCTATCACAATAAACTTAAGCTTTGCCCGCTGAAGAAGTATTTTATGCAGCCATTAAAAAGTACCGCATTCACCCAGCCTCTGTGTTTATCGTTTTATCATGCAATTTCCACCTCAGTCTCACTCGTGATAATCTCAAGATGCAGATGGTAATAATATAAAGTGTGGGAATCACACAGAATCACATGAAATTATTTATTGCTCTGTTAAAATCTCAAACAGTGACCAGCTTTGTCTTCGTCCTCCTGAGAAAAGACACTAAAGGACGAATGCGGAGGGTTTTTGTGTGCTTTTAGAGGGCATGTCTGCGCTGCCTGCTCTGGTCCAGCAGCCTGTCAGAGATTCAGGTAGAGCACGGAGTGATTGATGGAAGTTTATGCAGGATTGTTTAGCCACCTGCCCCTTTAGCTCATGTACAGACTCTTTCACACAACCATCTAGACATTCTTCACTAGACCTGAGTGCAGACTTTGACAGATTGAATCAAATACAGTCACAAACATGCACTTTCACACTTCCCAAAGACAACAAGTCTTCAGCCAATTTTGTTTTATCGATGAATTCCTTCTATACAAACCAATCCATTCATACCAATTTCCCACTCTGCACGATATGTGCTCTCTTTAGGCTAAAACAACACAAAGCAACTAAAACTCTGCCCTTTGTCCTGCTCTGGTTCTTATCTGCTGCTGTGTCTCCTCTAATGAGTATTTTCAGCACTTGGCCTTGCATAAGGGCAGCAGTTTTGGTGGGGGAGTGCTAACTGTGAACAAAGTTACACTTTTGTGTTTGTGAAGCCCATGTTACAAAAATTCCCAAATCAGTGTGACATTTGACACTTTTTTACATGACTGAAATAGACATGAGCATTTTCCTTCCCTTCACTCCAGGCTGCTGTCACTTCAGCAAGCGACGACTGCATTTTGGGTTAAATAATTCAGCCAACATCTGCCAAGATAACATATTTAGTTTTTGGGGATTTGTCCATGTCACATGTACATGCACTGGCTACATCACAGAAATTCTCTACTCAGAATGGGATTTACAAAAGGTATCGACCAATGGGAGCAAATAGATACTCCAGGTTTAATTACATGGATTGCATTGATTTATGCAAGCATCGTGAAATGGTAAATATTCTAGATTCAACAGACCACATGCAACATGCATGATAGAAATCCATCTTTGCATATATGGATTATTGGAAAACTAATTGAAATGCATGTGCTTCACAAATACTGAGCTAATTGTTATGTGCTGTGGGGAGTGTAATTAGACAGTAGCCATTGTTTCCCATTTACTGATTTTGTATTAACAGTGTGGGAAAAAATGTCCTTCAACAAAATCATCAACCATTCAGAACAAAATAAAGTAGCACAAATGAAGGATGTGTGTGTGAAAGCCAACAGCATGTGAGCAAAACTTTATACACAAATGTGAAACAGTTTTGCAGAATTCAGCTCTGTCTATTACACACAAACACACCACTGGCTTTGGAGATTGTGGACAAGGTCTGCATTCCAATATAAAACAGGCTTGGAGTGGAGGCCAAGAAGAGTCTGGTGTGTGGAGCCCACGCCTCAGCTGCATGTTGACTCATGAAGCAGACCCTGGCTGTGCCGTTTGCACCAATTTGCTCTGAACCTCCCTGAGACAAATAACTGCCACAGAGCTGTAACACACTCTGCCTCCAGTTCCCTGGCTGCTTGCCAACACACTCACTGCTGCTTCTGCTGCGTTTTAGCTCTGGTGATTTTTTTTCCTTCCCTTGCTGCTCTCATTTGCCGTTATTTCTTTTTTTTACGACACTCACTTTAATAGTCTTATTTTCAGGTTATAACTTCTCAATATTTACTAAGAGGGAAAAAAGCAGGTTTAAAAGGACACAGCATTATATCCCTGCAAAGGAGAAGCAGATAGAGACACAAAAAAGTCTATGAAATTAAAAAACAGAACTGTGACATTATTGTGTAATAAGTTAATGAAGGGCAACCATGACAAATAAATAACTACTCTGCCAAATAATGAAATAAGCTATTTCAGTCTGCTTGTTCCTTTTCAGTTGGTAGTAGTGGAGAAATAATGACAAGTGAGGAGCAGAAGGGCGACGGCAGAGTAGAAAGAAATGTGAGACAGAGTAAACTCAGATGTTATGTGTCAAAGAGATGGGTTGAGCTAAAGACCACCAATTCTCAGAGAGCCAACAGATGCAGGACAGGGGATTCCCTGCAATAAGACAGACGGGTCCTCACACCAGTGGGAGGTGGCCATGTTGCCTTTAGGGTAGTGTGTGCTGGCCAACTGTCCTCCGCTCTGCAGATGACCCCTAGGTACGGCCCCAAATCTGTTTTGAAGGATGAACCCTCCTTCAACACATCCAATGCCATGACCTCCCCCCACTAATCGAGAGAGTCAACGAAGCCAGCTGGCTGCACATGCTGACAGAGATATCACACAAGCATCGAGATGAATTCGATTCTGAGATAAACTTGGCTGAGCAGAGTCTTATGCAGTGGACCAAAGTCAAGTAAACATCCCTTTGCTTCTGTTGTTAGTGGCTGTATAAAGTAAACCCTGCCTCCGGAGAAAGGACTTTGTGTGTGGATACAAGGCCTGCAGCCAGCCCTGTGCGGTCAGCATTGTGCAGTCAGCCAGGCCACTAGACAGCAGGCCCTGAGGTTATCGCCTGCTCAAGTGGAGCAGTGTGCCATCCATTACCTCACTTTACTATCTCTGCATTTCCAAAAGGGAAACAAGCTATTCATAGAGCCTCTCAGGACCTCATACAGAGTGCTTGGTAAACTAGGAGACTTGGAACATACTGCGACATATAGTTGTGGTAAGTTACAGTGTGCCTAGAGTGTTTTCCTGTTAGTAAACACTAAATAAAATCACTATTGACTTTTTTTTCTTTACCAATTCTTTCTAGTAACTTTCTAGTATATTTCAGTGTGGCTTCACTTTTAGTTCTGCAAGTAAGTTAGCAAAAAATAATAAGGCACAAAGTAAATTGACATGCCTAATATAAAAAAACATAAAAGGAAAAGAATCATATCTGAAGCTTGTGTGAATACACAGGGCAAACAGGTTGATGGCAAATGCATTAGCTTAGGATTTGGGTTAAGAGGCTAAGATGTAAAGATAGTGTGCTGTACTGTACATGTGGTTAATGATAAACCAAACAAACTGGGTTAGCTCTCCCAGCCTGACAAAATAGGACTTGTTGAAACTTGGATTATTGCTGGTGAGTAAGGGAAACTGTTAAGGCCAGGTTCTTGAAGTAATGTCTCCAGAAAGTTGTGTTTTTAGCTTATTAAAGTGAAAATGTTAGAGGGGAACAGCTCGGAAAAGTAAACACAATTAAAACCACAACTTCCTTCTATTGAGTTTCATTGGGAATGAAAAGTCTGGTTCTACTCTCAACTCACACTGAGACTGAGTAAAACACCCTGTCTACAGTCTTCAGCTCATGACAGTGCCGGTATGACAAGCATCAATCCAGTGCTTTAAAGTTTCTTTTAGACACTCATGGGTCAGATTTATGGTTTATACTTTCTTCAATCTGGAGTTTAAATGAAGCCTTGTAAAGAAATCTCAATATTTCTGAGCTTGTTCTTTTTCTACCACCTTTTTTCTTCGGTAGAGTTTCGTCTTGGTCGCTCCAGAGGAACATAATTATATGTAGTTAAGCATGAGCTGCAGAGAGAGGAGAGAGAGACACCAACTAAGCGAGAAGGAGAGAGAAGGCTGGAGCACCGTGGCTTGTTATTATGGGTCTGTTTGAACCCTATACAGAATCTGCAGCCCAAACTTGAGACTGAGCCAAGGGTGCACTGTACTCTTGGTTCTCGCAAGCCTTGTTTTTCTATTTGAAAACCCACTTCTGAAATAAACACTATATATCATCTGCAAGTAGGGAAAATATTTTTAGCCTTATGACCTTGGAAGCTCACAAAAATGTTCCAAACTATTCTGCTGTCTTGTGCTTTTCTTACATTTATTAATTTGCCTCTAAAGTAGTTTAGAAAATTACATTTGAATTATGCTGAGCTGCCATTTTCATCTCATCCTGCATTTCTTCATACTTTCTGATGCTCTTCAGGGAGACTTCACCTCAGTTCTGATGCATCTCAACACTTTGACTGACACTGAAAATGATAAAATATCAAAAATAGCATTCAAAGCAGTGCAAATTTTTATACACCAGAAAACCCACTAATAGAGCTTCAATTGGAAAATGCACAGCAAGCAGCCACACTCTATCTGACCGACACATCAGACCCAAACCCATTATGCACAAAAGGCCAACAAGCAGTGCTCATACTCTACATTCACTCGCACACGTATGTATTTACACACATGCAAACACACACCACTCTTTCTTTCCCCATCTTGATTAGATTACAGTGAGCGGGTTGGTGACAGCCTCTGGGCATGCTAGAGGAGTGGCTGATATCTGAGCTCTTTTCCTCAGCCTTCAGTCTCAGTCAGTCAAAGAGAGCAAAGAGATAATGTATCTGAAGAGCTGACATCACCAGCGCAAGCATCCATTTAAGAGTTACGGGAACAAATGTTAACACAGACTATCATGCACAAAGAGTCTAAATAGTTAGAATGATTATTTACTCTTCATACATTGCATTTCCACTGCCTGCCAAACATTCTTATATCTAATGTAGCTCTTAGCTGCTTGTTGACCCTAGAGATGCTTAAATACTTCACATCAAAGCCAGTCTGTTGTACTGTAAGTGTAGCAGACAATAAAAAGAATCTTTAATACTTCAAAACAGCTCTTCATTAAAAGATGACTAAACACAGATGCAACGATTGCATTCCTTTCTATATAAAACCTCATATCTATCTCTCCAACAAAAAAGCAGAATCAGGGGCAAAACAGAAAAGGCTTTGTTCCCATTGAAGCTCCTGACCACCTACCAAGGGTCCTTTATAGGAGCACTCACCCTGGAATGATTAGGCCACTTCTCCCCCAAGGCTCCACAGGCCTACGGAGACTGCTGGGCCAAACACATCCTTCCCATCTCCTGAGAGATTATCCAACTCAGTGAACACATTGAGCATAGAAACACTGAAAGAAACTGGAGCCTGCTATTCAGCTGCATCTAAACCCAAACTCATCCATTCACACCCACACTAGAGGCCGGGGAAGAAATAGGAAGACATGCTGCACTTACTGGCTACTTCCAGGGAGGCGTTGTGGCTCACTGCCTCTCCCAGGTAGTTTCGGGCAACACAGACATAGGAGCCTTCATCCGGTTTGCTCCGTCGTCCATGGACGATGCGTAGGAAGAAGAGGGAGCCGCTGGGCAGCAGCATGCGCTGAGAACGGGGATTGTCCCTGTCTGTTTCCACCCGCTCTCCATCCTTGTACCACTCCACCGTTGGGGTAGGCCGCCCTTCTGCCTTACAGTTGAGAGTGGCGGGCTCCCCTTTAGAAACAATCAGGTCAGATGGGTGCTCCACAATCCGGGGTGGGGTGTCCTCTTGGCGTAGACGGGATCCTGAAAAGTAAATGTGTTGTCAAGTTTACATCTTCAAGAATTTTGACACTATAAATGTATAATACATTGGACCTGATACTAAAATGATAAAAGGCATCTTTGAAATACCTCGTAGAAATAACTTTACACTACAGGATTAGTATTCTCTTCTGTTCCACTGTATTTATGTTTAGAAATACAAATGAATAACTATTGCTGCTCCACAAGTATGTTTCTCCACTCTTACGTAAATTACAGTTCTATTTTTACTGTATCTTATATCTGCATACAGAAAATATAATTAAAAGTAGTTGAATGTATTATTTAAGGCACAGTGAAGGGTGATGCAAACTGAAAAGATCAAACAAACTAACAATCTGAGTGTGAAGTCCCTCTTTAATTACTGCAGCAGCTCCTTAGTAAAGATTAGCACTGCTCCAGCTATGTGGCGGTGTCATTTTTGAGATCAAAGAGTGGAAAGGAAGAAAAAGAAGGCAACGGTAAACAAGAAGATGACACACCTTTAAGGTAAAAGGAAATTAAGAGATAAAAGATAAGATAGAGATCCACTGCCTGGCTTAGCAGCAAAACAGGAGCTTAGATTACACTACTGAAGAGAGATGGAGGGGTTAACACCCCAGCGCTATCTCAGGTCATTACTATTGCTCTCCAACCAGTCAACTGTGGCTATCAAACCTGCTTTAGATGCAAATTAGCTTCCTGTTGTTAATTCCTGAAGGGTGGGACTTGGTGAAGGCACTGTGGGCTTAAACACAATAGTGTGTGTCTGTGTGAGTGAGGGAGACTAATATAAGAAAGCAAGCTCTTTCCTCTGCTCCATATCTCCCAGCATAGGCCTTCGGAGCCCATTCAGTCCCAATTAAAGGGAGTCAGGTCTAATTGGAGGCACCGGCCTGCAATTAATTTGCCCAGCATCCCGTGAACTTGCCACACTGCCTCATTTCTGTGCCCTCCACCCATCCCCCATTACCCTCGAAATGTGGTGCTGAGAAGGCATGTTCTTGTGGTCGTCACATTAGGTAAAGTCAGCATAATCAATGACAGCTCTGTGGAAAGATTAATCACTTCAATGCAAATGTGTATTGTGGTCAGTGAAACATAATTAATCCAGTATCCTAATGAAGGACATCACGATCGCTTCTTTTCAAGTTCTTAAACTAACTCGCTGTGACTCGCTACAGTGATGGGATGATCATCAAAACCAGATTCTTCATCAGAGATGAGTTCAATCAGAGTGTTCGCTCTGGGCATGTATGTTGTACACGTGTTGTTCAGTTTTACACAACCACTGGGATGTCCCTTGAGACTTGATGTAGGCTCTTTTGGGATCCAGTTTCACATTTATACTCCACATGTTTCCTAAAACCACTGTTTGCCTATTGCGGTGGTGCTATAATACTAAAAAAGATAATGTAAATATAAAAAAATATATATATCATATTACCAGTAAAGTCCATAGACTTTAAAACTTTAAAACAGGACAACCCCAACAGCTGAAAATTGGCACACATGCAAAATTTAATGGGAAGCATCTTAGGCTTCCTTTCCAAACTCTTACAGCCAAAATAAGGACCTCATGTGCCTCCGTAGGTCAAACTGTTATTTTTATGTTCATTAAAAATATGTTGTAGATCACTCCTGAAAATGTGGGACTGTGTCACCTCAGAATAGAGCTCCAACCTCATATTGGTCTCCTCCAGTCGAAGTGCTTCCTCTGATGCCTTTACATATATAAATGTAATCAGAATTTAGTGGAAACATGACCAAAAAGACAAAGTCTCACTAAGAAATCTCTGTAATTCTCAAATGGTTTTGGTCCTGCATGTCATCTTATATATGTCTGTGGGTGTAAAATACATAACTGTAGACATTAAAGCCTTTTTGAGAAACAGAAAGGGATGGAGAATTAGAGAGAGAAGCATATCAAGCTTTTGGTAAGAACGAATTAGTCTGCAATCACACGCTGAATAAAATTAATAATAAATACGTATCAGTTTTTCCTGACTACTGGAGTTCTCTGAAACACCGCTAGGCTAATTAACCCCCATTTATAACCCAGTCTTGTCACAGGCTTTTGACCATATGCTAATGAGGCCCAGCCCTTTGGTCAGGCAGCACGGTGGAGCAAAGAGCTGAGCTAACATTCCTCGCTATGCTAGCAAACACTAGCTCATTACCAGCACGGCCGTCCTTCAGACAAGGCAGAGTAATATGTTTTATTAAAGAGGACTTTGAAGAGCTCTGCTGCTATCTGCCTCTGCCCAATCCTTTCCTGATATAGACAGCACATCTCTAATTTGAAATGGTCTGAAGTTTGGGGTTTTATGGGGGAACCATTAACTATTTAGATGTGGCCCACTGTGAGGGGAGCTGTTCGGCAGGCAGTGCTGTGTTTGATCAGCGGCTGTTTGCTGTGGATGATTACACCAAACCTGCACGATTAAGATGCAGACTGAGAACACAATATACAGTGGGTTGGAGTATCCTGTTACAGGGAAACTGTTACGAATAACCTGGTAGATACATATTCAGCAGATCATATAAAACTCTAATAAGTGTTTTGTGTGAGATTCCTCAGGGGGTGTGTGTGTGTTTGGAGCAGTGAGTGGGTGCAAGCATGTATCGGTTACACAATGCTATTATGCCGTCCTTGTCCCTGATTGAATTCATTGTGTGCATGTGTGTGTGTGTATGTAGGTTTTGCTGTGCTGATCCCCACAGACACTTTGAATAAAGCCGGTTACTTCAGCTCCATTACCCCTCACCAGGGGAGAAAGACACAGGCAGTGGAAAAGATTATTCTGTCATGGCACAAAACACTGCCAGACCCCCCTCTACAGGTGCATGAGTTTGGAAGACGGTCAACAATTTCAGTCCTTCCCCACAGTTTACACTGAAGAGCAAATCTGAAACATAAGCAATAGAGGAGCAGAGGGCATGCATCACTTCTGAACCAAGCTGTTCAGCATCTCTTTTTCTTGCTTCATTTTGAGTCGTCTAAAGCTCCCTTTATTTCAAAGCACTGCCCTTCCTTCTCCTCTGCTGCTTTCAACAGCCTTCTCTCCCATTTTCTATCCCCCTCTTCCCCCCTTCTTTGCTTCCAGACAGGGAATGTGAGATGAGCTAATGCAATACACTGCCTCACCGAAGGGAAGCTGGGACTTCTACTGCAAGGATCTGATCGATTGGTGCCTGAGGCGAGATTCTCCTTCGGCCTTAACCCTCTCACTCGCTGAAGTGCTCTCTGTTTCTTTTTTCTCATTTACTCTCTTTCTCTCTCTCTCTCTCACACACACACACACACACACACAAAGTTCAAATATGCTTGAGGGAGCCTTTGCTCGCTGTGGAGGTAATTAAAAAAACCTACAATTCTCCGAGACTTTTCTCTCACTGCTAACAGCAAAGTCAGTAATGAACAACAAACAATAGAAAGAGTGGAAAAAAGGTTAGACCCCTCCATACGGACCCCACAAGGGTCCCGACCAAGACACTGACCTATATACCCACATTATCTATAGGCATGCCAAGATTCATTAAGACCCCCAGGTTTTTCACCCACTCTGCAATCCGGGGCTCCTTCCCTCTGCTTCCACAATCATTGACAGACACAACATGGCCATGATATTTGTGATGGTTTTCAATAAGCCAAGGTTATTCTACTGGCAATTAGATCACTAGGTATCCACTGTAAGATTATTACTGCCATTTTCATATTGATTTACTTGTGTCTTCAGGCTACATTTTCAACCTGCAACATGAGCTGATGTACCATGAATCTATATATAGACAGGCATGCTTCCTCAAACTGTTTAAAAGATACTGTAAATAAAAGACAAAGTTCCGATTATGATGATGACTGAGCAGGACAATCATTCACCACTGTCCAACTAACACTGCTAAAAGTGTATACTCTTATAATGCCTCCCAAAGTTACTTGTGCCACATTTCGTGTCTGTTTAAGTAGCCAAGATGTCAGCTGCAAGAAAAAGCAACACATATCTGGTCTACGGCTTTGTGTTGCTACAAAGCTCATGTGTCTGGGAGGCAGCAATCGATCTCACTATCTCACTGAAAGTATGGAAAAAGGCTTAGACTGAGACTGAGCAGCCTGAGGACAAGAAACAGCCAGACATGGTGAGCTCTGTCAGAGCCAGGGTCATTCCTTAAACACAGCACATTTACCTTTTGCAATTAAATGCTCATATACTCCCATAGGCAAAATCATGTGTATTTCATTTTTATTACTAACTGCTCTCCACGGAGTTAATCAATTTAAGTAGGACAGGCATAAACACAGAGAGAAGCTGATATTTTTTGGGTAAAAAATAGACTATATCAATCAACTTTTTGCAGTATTACATACAGGTCTAGGTCCCTCACTGAAAAAGTAAACCTGTCTCTGCCTCACAGATCTTTATCATGGCCCCTATCTTGGCAGAGTGCGAGAGAGGAAGGCAGCCAAGCACCTGCCCTTTACCCCAAACTCACACAGGAGAAGGACAGTGAGGCAATTTAGATCTGTTGTCACTGTGGTCTCCTGAGGAATGGAGACAGGATAATGTGTCTATTTCCTTGAATGATAACAACTTTACAATGCTGGTTCATCCAGTTCAAGTCTCACCATAGGACAAAATTAACCCACCACAGTATAGCGTGTTATTAAATTAACTATATTGCGGTAAACTTTAATTTGCCTCATAAAGATTCTCAAGGTCACAGAATCTCATAAAGATGAACACTAAAACTGAGGTGTTGCAGAAGCCCGAGCCATATCATCACACCCCTTATCAGATGCACAGCTGAGCAATTGCAAAGATGTGGAATATGAATTTGTGATAAGGAAGGCCAAACACAGTAGGGCACTCCCTATCTACAGCCCCATTAATCTGTGATTAGGGGACTTAAGAGGGATTTATGGCAGAGATAAGAGCAAAGGGCGTGTCCCACGGGGTAGCCAGGCGGAGACTGGAGCCACGCCTGCCCAGGACGGAGCCAACCAATAAATGACTCAAAGCAAAAGAAAAGGCACCCTTTTTCTGTTGAATCAGAGACGATAACAGAGAGAGAGAGAGGGCAGAGATAAGAGGGGGAGATGGAAACAGAGAGAAAAGGTGAGGTACCGCGCTCCCGCTGATCAGATGACATTAACAAGAAAGCAAAACCAAATCTTTTACCGTTTTAACATCAGGATCCCACCCTGGAATCCACCACATGAATGACTGTGCCAGTTGCATCTGATCAGACCTGTCTTTAATACTACACAAGGCTATCGCTTACACTCCTAAGAGGCAGGATTAGAGCCCTCTGTGTGATTGTGTATGGGAGCCCAGAGGTGGGGTGATGGAGGGGGGTGATTGATATCTTTATGGCCTCTTCTTTTCCTCATCTCTTTGTCTCCATTTACCAAACAGAACGGGGTATGGTTACTCCATGTATACTGCAGCAGCACTTGAGAACAGATGTTAGTTTCCAAAATATAGTACCACTGTCTAAATGTATAAAAAACAAATCAAAGTACACCTGAAACATGCTACCTGCACAAACGCTACACTGTTTGTTTCTGTAAAGTCACTGACGACTACAATGCTCCTATTGATGTTTGAAGTGTGGCTTCTCCAGACTGTAGAGCAAACATGACACAAAGCTCCTTTGTTGTTATTAAGCCTAAGACGCAGAACACGGTTAAGGAAGTAATGACAGAATAATTTAATAGTCTGCTTATTGTCCCATCTATGCAACACCATTTATTCGGTAATTTTTTCATTTCATTTCAAAAAGGACAACATTTGATGATGATATCATAAACAAGTGGTTCTCCTCACATTGCTTTGGGCCAGGGGTTAGCGAAATAAGCTCTGGGGCTGTGGCATAATCATGGTAGCTCATCAGGATGGGACTCAACAAAGGTCTCAAATCCTGGATCACTAGCCCCAGGTCCTGGCTTTGTCAGATGGGAAACACATCCCAGGCTCTCCCCTGGCAATGCAGGCTAGACCAAGAAATAGACAGTGCAGCAGAATGCTCCTCTGGGAGGCTGGGGCCTATCCTGCTCTGGGGTCCCCATCTGGAGTGAAGACAATAGGGGCAGTATATCCACTTTAGCTCAAGGGTTTCCTGAAACCCTTGTGTTGTAAGACACAATGCAAGTATGATAAAGAAGAAGTGAAGCTCATGAAACACCTCGTAAGACAACAAGGAGATCTTAGTTTCTGTAGTTAAAACCCTTTAACACTTTAATTCATCAATTATATTACTTACTAAGCTCTCCTCTCACAATTTAAACATTTGTTATGAGTGTGAGCAACAAAACACGTGGAGTAACTGTGAAACGACACAACACAATACACAATAAGGAATTTTAAATTTTCAACAGAAACCCAGGGGATGCAATTCTAGATGAGTTGCAGCTCCTCCTGATGCCAAGATGCCCCAGCGAGTGTCATTAGACACATAAAAGCTGTCAAACTCTGCAATAGGCCGTGAGGGCAGAATCCATTCCTGCAGGATAAATGCAGTTCCTGTGCTTTATTATATCCATTCACTAAGAAATGGAAGAAAACTGTAGTGGAAGAGACTGGAATGCTTGTTAGGAAGCTGCCTGTCAAACTGGCTCTGGAGACCACGCAGATGGGCTGAACAGAGCAGGGCGGATGCGAGCTAAGAGTCAGTCTGTCCGTATGTGTGTATGTCAGTCTGTCTAGTATCTATCCATCAATCTATCCACAATGTGTGTGTCAGTGTGTGACTTTGAGCAGACTCACAGACTCCTCAAGTTGACCCTGCATATTCAAAGCACTGACCTAAGAAGAAAACCCAGCTGTACTTCTCATGAAAGGGCTTCAGCACCGATGTCAAAGATGTCATTCCTTCAGCAGAGCACAGAGCCCTGGAAAGAGCTGTAATTAATTTGGAGCCCAGATGCCAGGCTCACACCCTCCATCAGGGAGCTTCTGTATAAGGCAAGGTTCGGAGCGAGGGGAGGATTACAGGAAAGAAGCACAAGTGAGCACGAGTGGGCAATTACTGCTTGTTTTTGTTTTCCAGCATTGCCAGTTTTAATGAGGTTTGACCAGTGCGATCTCAGTGATGCATCAATACAACATGCAACAGCAGGATAGGAGAAGCAGGGCTAATTGAATACACTGGTACATTTATTTCCCAACAGAGGACAGCAGAAGTCTCACTGCAGAGTTCCTCTATGAGCTGCTAGACTAGAAACCTTATTAAACTGTATTTTTATCAAAACAATTTGTTGATTATTTTGAAAAACAATTACATGTTTAAAAGCAGCTGTTATGACCATATTTTTGCCATTAGTAGATGATTATGGCTCTATTTCATATAATTTGAAATGATTTTGAGTAAAATTTGGGGGTTTAATGAAAATCAAAATTTGATTTTAATTGAATTCATAATTTGCTGTCTGCTCAGTCCATAAAATTATGAAGCAGGGTTTTCCTCTTCCCAAGGTCACTCTCTGAACTGGCTGCAGTGTTTCTGTTCCAGTCGATGTTTGGAACAAGGACTGGATTACTATGATAGGTGGCAGGGAGGCAGGAGAGTGGAGCACTGAGGAAGGACCAGCACACTCAGCTGGCACAGTCCAGCCACAGGGACTATGGCATTTGGGCTCAGTGCCAAGAAAAAGAACAGCTCTGAAGGGATGCCAAAGTGAATCAGGGCAGGCACGGCCAAAAAGCACCTAATGCTTTTTAAATGTTATTTAGTTGATGGCAGAGGCTGATACAGGCCTACTGCTGGACCAGTATAATATTACAGTCCCTGAAAGCAGAGCAGATGACCTTAAGCGCTTATGTAGGCTATTCTAAATGTTCGGCAAAACACATTCTGAAGTCAAACCTCGGACAGCTGGGTGTTGAAAGGGAATTTCAGGCACAGCATTCAGTCGAGGGTACAATGGTGACGTATGAGCGCAAAAAGTTGGCACATTTTTTGCAATGCCCTTTAGGTTACAAGGATAAGCATGAGGCACATAGCTCTGAAGTGTCAATGTGTGCAATCTTGTGTATGTGCGTGCATGTGCACTATATGGAAAAAAGTGTTTGGCCATACCTGGAGGGATAATGGTATGGGACAGTTGCTGGGCCCCTTATCTCCAGTGAAGGTCTTGATGCTTTAGCAAACGAGACATTTTGGACAATGCTATGCTTCCAACTTTGTGGCAACAGTTTCTATTCTAGCATGACTGTGGCGCAGCACACAAGGCAACGACTAGAAAGACATGGTTTGATGAGTTTGGTGTGGAAGAACTTGAGTGGTCCGCACAGAGCACTGATCTCAACCCCACCGAGCACCTTTGGGCTGAGCTGGAACGGAGATTGCGAGCCAGGCCTTCTCGTCCAACATCAGCGCCTGACCTCATAAATGCTCTACTGAATGAATGGGCACGAATTCCCACAGAAACACTCCAAAATCCTGTGGAAAGCCTTCCAAGAAGAGTGGAAGCTGTTATAACAGCAAAAGGGGAACCGGCTCCATTTTAAAGTATATGCGGTGTAATGGTCAGGCGGCCCAATACTTTTGTCCATATAGTGTATATAACAGCGGTTATACACTGCAGCTGTGGATATGAAGTATTATTAAAGTTAAATGTAGCTGCCAGAGGCACAGTGTAGGTTAAGACTCAGTGGAGCCAGTTCTTCATGTGGCAAAATCCCAGAGACACCAGCATGGGCCTGCTGAGTGGGGCATGGCTATAGTCCAGCTAAATGGAACACAAATCGCCCCAAACTGTTCAAAACCTGGCCTGGAAAAATCAAAGTGGGATGTAAGGCATGCCATGTGATGCACAGTAAATATTTGGTCAAAATTAATGAAGGGGCGAAGTCTGCCAAGAATCCTTTTTCTAGTCATCCACAGAGGGGAGAGCGTGCCCAGTCTGGCATTAAAATAAAATTTCCTTCTGCAGACAAACTGCTCACTGGCCTGTCTGCTTTCCAGCACCCACTTACCATGTCCTCTCCTCAAAACATATACCAACTGTCCAGGTACACAGTGTAACTAACAAAATACGGTTTTCCTTTCAAGCTATAACTCAAAATGACTTGATCGTCAATGTGTCTCCTAAATTCCATCTGTCCGCGTCCTACATCTGAAACACAGCAACACTGTCAGACTTCTGAATAAAACTTCTATGAAAACCTGTTTTTCTCCAGAGCTGGAGACAGAGGGGGAGGGGAGTCAGATCTGTGCTAGACAGCTGTGATGACAAAGGCAACAGAGGAAATGTCCTTATAACGAACAACATTTCAAAGTGTTTTCTAAGAGGAAATGGCCAGCCTGAGGATATGTCTTCTTTCCCCGACACAGACTTTTTATTGATTTACCCCGCGTCACCCCTGAAAAGTGAACAACCACGAGGCAGCCAATTTACAGTCTAATTTTTCAGACTTTATATGGTTTGCAATCCATCATTCATTGTGCAGCGTTATACCACAAAAAGCCAAAGAACAGAACATGAGTGCAAATATAAAGCCCACATGTGCCAGTAATAAAAACCTATGAATTTTCTATTGTGCAATTTTACAAGGCAAATGCAAAAAAAAGCACAGGCAAAGTCTCAGCTCAATTAAAGTCACGGGGTAAGAAACATACAGAATATTTTTGGCTTTGGCTGCCAAAAGAGGAGGCCAAATGCACTACATGATGTCAAAATGAAAATGCCCATCATTTTCATTAAGGCTCTGAGCAGAGAGCAGAGTGGAGCCAGGGGTGAATCGTATGTTCTGATTAGAGGAGAAAATGAGAAGGGATAAACACCACCTGTCAAGACTCAATGCCTGAAAGAATCACAACAGTCAAGTAGTACAGCATTTATCACAGAGCACCTGACAGACATCACCAGACAGTTTGCAACAGTGTCTCCTCAGACAAAAATGTGAGAGTGCATGCAGGGAAATGAGGCTCTAAACGTAAAGTGCATAATAGTTTGAGCTACGAAGCTTCCGATTAGGATGTGGTGACAGACGTGCAGCTAAATGCGAGAGCAATCTTGTACTTGAAGCCTGAAGAACCTGTCTCTCCACTGGTGAATACAATTGTTAGTGAATAAGAGCTTTTACAGTACAAGCAGAGCGTGGAGATATAGGAGGAAGACTGACTGCAGAAGAGGGAGTGTTGTACAGTTAAAGGAAATGATGACATGAAGGACACTGCTTGTTCAAAACCGAAAGTTTTTTCACACAGTGAAATGTTTTTCAAATGTGTCAAAAGTTTCACTCCTGTTCAAATAGTTAAACAGTTGTTTGAATCCTCCTCACTACGGTTACAGCTATATGGTGGGAGCAGCCCGAAAGCAGTCCTGTAATAATGAATTTCAAGGTCACCTTCTCATTAATTATGTTTTCCAGCACTTCCTCTTAAATGGAGCACCCTCCTCCTACTTTTATCACTCCTTTGTGTGACAGAATTTGCCCCATGGAGCCGGTACATAATCAGTCACAGTCAGATGAGTTGCTGACGCAGCTCTGAGTGAGAATATCTACTGAGCACGGATCTCCAAATGCATCAGTTGCACTGTGCAGATTGAAAAAACAAAAGAAGATATTTCAAAATGCAAAATGAACAGGAAATAATGTTTGATACGGAACAACAACCTTGTCACCAGAGGGAATCTTAACTATGACAGATTAGCTGAGAGGAGGAGGACCAAAGATTTATCAGCTAATTAGTAGTCTCTCTTTTTACTGCTAATTTGATCTATTCCTCCCAGTCTCTCTAATGGTATTTTCCTCTGTCAGGAGAGGTTTAGCATTTCAAAAGTGTATCCAGGCCGTGCAATGAGAGGGTAATAGAATGGTCACAGAGGCTGGGAGGAGGCCTGAGCCCAGGGAGTGAAAAAGAAAAGATGGATACTGGGGAAAGGCTGTCCTCAATGCCATCTCTCTGTCTCCCCAGTGGAGAAAATGAAAGAGAGGGAGGTCTGAGCCTTTTTAAAATGCACAAGGCAAAGCACCCCACTGTAGCACAGCTTCACCACCATGGAAAACACCAGGCCCAGGGCGAGCCTTCTGGGAATTCCTGAGTACGCAGAATCTTGATGTGGAACGCTGATGGTTGTACTACTCTACACCAAACCCTCAAATCCACACTGAAGCGTCTTCTTTTTCTTTACCAGGATTATTTACTCAGCACTTCTAAAAATCACCTTTCCCCAGATGTCCACTTTAAGAAGAAAAAACAGCACCAGTGCCCTTGCCTGAATTTTCCACTATCACCTTAATCAGCACATTTACTGCCACGAGGGACCAAGGAGAATATGCAAGAGAGCCAGATCAAGAGCATTCCCAAAGCTGGTGTATCATGGTATGTTTGAGTGCTCTGTCCTCCCCTTCGTCCTCTGTTCTCCCCCTTTCTTCCCCCCTTCCACACCCTGGGGTTGCCTTTGTGTTGGCGCACACCCCCCTCTACACTCCTCACACACTCTCAGTCCCTCACGAACCCTTCTCTTCCCCTCCTCCATGCCTTACGATCACCCCGTTAAGGCGACACAATGCGGCCTCTCCGTCCCTACAGGCTTTTTTCTGCGTGTCGGCCTGTTTTATTTAAGAGCGGCACAAAAAAAGGCAAGTCTTAAAAAATTGGGCCAAAAAAAAAAAAAAAGGTGGGGGATGGGTAAGAGGATGAAGAGATTCTCTAAGCCCCCTTTCACCACCCCACACATACACAAACACACTAACTCCCCACCTCTCTGTCTCCTCGCTCACATCTATATTAGTGGAGTCATGGGGAAACTAATCCACAGTAAAGCCAAATCAAGTAAACATGCATATGCGATGCAGAATCAAATGTGGATTAGCGTTATGTAATTTGCTCTCGCCATTTTTCATAACAAGAAGCGAAGCTGTGGGAATTCTATGCGTGCAATTTGTGAAATGAGACAGAAACCAGACAACACCTTTCATCCTATAAGGACACGCCATTTATCACTTCCACACAGAGTGGCAACAGGGAGTGTTTGTCCTCCACGTCAGATGTCAGAACAAGATGCATTAACTACACGGACATGAGTCTAAAATCCTTGACATGCCTGCTGCCTTACAGTATCAGGAAACTCCAGACTAAAAAGCTTATGTGAAGTTAAAGCAGACAGCCTAACTTTGCCTGTCGACGCACTTTTACAGCTTCGACTGACAGAAAAAGTCAAATCAACATCAATACATCCAAACTGGTGAGACACAGTGCTTAATTTCTGAGAAATCTGAAATGCCAAGAGTTTGAATTAAAGGACACTGAGGTACATTATCAGTTTTATAAAATGACCTAAAAGCTCTGATTCTCCTTGCAGCAGTGTGTATCAGTCAGGCTGCGGCCACAGCAAACTACAAACTCTCCACATCTGATGGATTCATTAATTAATCCAATTAAGAAGCGCTTTTAGGTCATTAGAAGGAGACCGGTTGGAAGAAAGCAGATCATTAAGTGTCACCGCCTAATTTATCTGCCCTCAAACAAACTGCTCTGAAATGTTTATCTAGTCAGTCATTAATGACTTAGTCATGGTTCTCATGAACAGGAAGAGGACACAGCTGCCCTCCCACATTCCTCCACATGGTTTCACTAAGCCAAAGTCCACCTAATCCTGGAACTTAGGGTGTAAGAGGCTGCTCGATTTGGATTAGGATCAGATTAATGTGTATTAGTGCAAGTTATAGAGCTATAGCTTTATGGGCGGCGTCGCTTCATAAAGGTGTGAGAATTTTCAACTGAGGCAAAGTTAAAGGCAACAGTGCAGACGTTTGATATTTTCCGTTATGCTTCTCAAGACTCATCAGTTCAGAAGGAATTGATTGGTTTGGAAAATCAGAATCCTTTTTCATTGCACTGATAAAGTGTGGGAGCTGTGTGAGAGGTTGGTTTTAATGAGCCTCTTTTCAGACCACAGGAAAAAGTAAGACGACAGGAGACAACGATGGGTCTCACCTGTGGTCTCTGGTCATTAATTGGCTCTGGAGCCTGCTGTGTCCTGTCATATCATCTTGATGTAGGATGTGGAGGAGCCCTGCAATTTATCAGCACTTACGAGTCAATTTGTCAAGACCTTAGTGGCTAGGTGCTGCTGGGACTGGGCCTGATTACCACGGCACCACTCCCACTGTCATCACTTGTACACACTCACGCTGCTGTACTGCGATAATCACCCAATGAGCTTGAGACGGCACAGCTTCAAAACAGAGTCTGATATTTGTCCTGAACTGATGCCTTATTATGTCCCAGCAGCTCTTATCTCCTGGAGCTAACCTGGAGTGTCACATAAAGTGAGAGAAGCCTTTTGCCCTCATTTGAATTATACCTGTGAGGTGTGCGGAAGGTCTGACGAACACTTGGAGCGGAGATAACAACCATTTAGTGTACAGCGGGAGGACTGATCACCTGATAACAGGGTGAGACTTGATAGATGGAGGTATCAATTTACAGCCTTGAGACTGAGCCCTGCAGTAATAAGCAAGTCAGCACAGGTTTAACAAGGGCAAAGGTCATCTCATCTCCTCTGTTTCACACATACAGATTATATAAAAATCTTTATACAACCAAGTCAACAATGTGAACATGATGTTGATACAATCCACTAAATATCATGAGACTATGAGCATGAGATTTCATAGAAAGTGGTAGTTAACCCTTCAATTAGCAGCAAACATGGAATCTTTTTTCCTTGTAAGTGGCATGTAATTCAATTTTCCTGATACTAGGCTCTAATCCAGAGCCAACCCTCTGCATTTCTGTTGCCCAGTCCATCTATTCCCATGTCTCTCCTCAGATTTTTTTTCCAGACATCCCCACAGCTAGGCGTAATTGGAAACCTCTGTGTCTGTCACTCTTGCTCACAGGACAGGATCATTACCGGCTTGGCACAGGCTCCAGCTGAGGGTGGAGCGGAGGGAGCCGCCACCTAGTCCTTAAGGCTCACCTCTGACCCTACTTCCTGTTTAGGTGTTACAGTGTTACCTCAAAGTACCGTGGTATCAAAGACTTCCCTTATTACCGCATGTCTGCCCCTCTACAGAAAACAAATCTCAGTCCAGGCAACCAATCGGGAAGCAGAAATAAAATTTGAATATGGATGATGAAACTGTGTAGAAACACTGTCCACCACACAATAGAATTGAGACCTGAAATATAAGGCTGATGTTACATAGAGAGTGTAGAAACATGTCTAACTGACTCTTCAGTGTGATCATGCAGAACATTTAGACACATCTGGAAGCAGACAAAGAAACCGGACAGGTGAGGCTGCGTTAAACTTTGGTGATTATGTGTGGCTACACAGCAGCAGAGCACCTGGACGTCACTGATGTTAGTTAAGAACATTAAATAAACTACATCATAAGTGTTTCCCTGAACTGCTATGATTTTTTTTTTTTTTTTTTACAAGCTTTGTACCAGCTTCTTTGTTGAAAACGTCCTACTTCCTTTCAGGACACTCTTTTCTTAATGTCTTTTAATAGGAAGGAAGGCATTTGCTTCCTTGTAAGTCAGAAGCAACTGACCTGGAAAAACCACGGCTACCACGGTCTGAGAAGTCTATAGAAACATGCATGTGATGAGCGAGGAGGAATAATGTGTAAGATAATAAGGAACAATAAAAGGCAGCATCAGAAGACAAAGACAAATGAAACCAAGCATCAGCAGCTTCACTCAAACTGTGTCAAAGCAGCTTTAAAGTGTAGAAGTCCATGAAAAAGACACTTTAGATTAAAAAGGCTACATCTTTTTTGTTTTTCTGAAAGATTTTCATTTAAAATGTAAAAAAAAAAAAAAAGATGCAGTCATCAATAATGGACAGAATCATAACATATATGGAAACATGGTGTCCACAGGGGCTGGTGCTGTCTGTTTGACCGATGATAGCTGCTCCCTCCACTGATCCCACATGGCTTCAACACTTTCTGTGTGCTCAGCTCTTAAAAGTCAGACCTCTTCTACCCTGAGAGTGGACTTTTCTCTGCTGTGCATCAGAATTTTTAGCTTCCGTGTTTCAAAACATGACACTGAAAACACACACCAGAGGTGAGCTTCTTAAAAAAAAAAAAAAAAAAAAATCACTGCAAGGCCTTAACTGTTTTAAAAGTCTGATGCTTTCTTAAGCCTGGGCAGGTTTGGTCCACATCTGCCCAGCAGCAACCATTTTGATACTTCGAGAAATTATTTTTTAAATCAAGTCAAGAAGGAAACTGTTCTAATTTATTCTAAATTCTATTTTTTAAATTAAAGTTGTGAAACTGCTTCTGAACTGATCACAGTCTTACCTGAGCACACATGGAGAATTCCTAACAGAAATACAAATCCAATGGAAGTTGGAGACATTATTCAGCGTCCCTCTTCTGAGAAATGTTCTTGTGTAATCCAGATTATTCAAAAAAACACTTTAGGCATCAGTTCCTTCATGTCAAACCTGGAAAACACAATTTCAGAATCCAGAGTTCGACAGTTCAACAGCCCGAGTTGATTTGGTTTCTGGTCGTGTGGGTGAGAAGATGGAAGAATAAAACAGAACAGCTCCAAACTGCGCGAAAGTTCAACACGTTTTGTTTCAGTAGTTCATCCGAACTAAATGATCGCATGTGTTGAGACAGTGGGAGAATATCTGAGCAGAGAAGTGGCACAGCTCCGTCCTTTCCCTGAATTCATCCCGTCGCTGCTGCGCTCAGTGACCAGACAGCCGCTCTCATTCAAATCGTTTAGTTCTTTTGCGCAGACAAATGCGTAAATTATAAATCCACTGCAAACTTTAAAGTCCGGATGAGACGAAACAAGGCTGCGGTCCACGGTGCAAGGCTCCGTCCTTGCAGTCACATTATTTCAGTCCAGTTTTCAATCTTAGAACGGAAACTTTGCGAGTTAGTGCTGTCCTCCCTCATCCACCAGGTCCACACACACAGTCACACACACGATCAGCGCAACTTTTCCATCACTTTTGTCCCGTTGCTCCTCTGCTGCGGCTCCGGATGACCCTAATGTGCGTCGCAGACCCCGAACCTCAGACGAGAGGGTGCAAAAACGGATTCATTTCCACAGCGTTTCATTGATGAAAAGCGGAATGCCTCGTCAATCGGTGTGCGCCTTCCCACCCCCTCTATCCACAGACCCGACAATGTTTCCCAGAGAAGAAATTTAACCTCTTCCCGCCTGGATCCCACTGAGCAGCGCAGAGCCAGAGCGCACACTGGAAGGCTACTGTATTTTCTTTAACTGTGTCCAGTAATAAGAGAAACCTAATAAAACATGTTTTCATTCTTTCTGCGGCTCAACTCGAAGAAATGGATCAGTCTGTTTAGTCTAGTTCAGTTCAGTTATATTCCTAAAGGGACTTAACACATGTGTTTATTATTATTATTATTATTGTTATTATTATTACAAAAACACCATTTCAGTATATAATATTAACAAGCTAAGCTATAAATGTTATGTTTCTGAAACATATTCAGGATAATAGGACAAAAACATGACATGACCACTGGATACATGCACCATTGTCATTAAATCACGTTGTTTTACATGGAAAACCTTAATCCTTCTATCATGTATCCCAGACTGAGAGCTTCATTCATAACAAATGGCTCCCAGTCCTTTATCATATTAATAAAAAAAGAAATGTTAATTTAATTTTATGTGTTCAAACCCTTCATGGTGATTCATGTTTCTACCTTAATCTACTTTAGTACCAAACCTACTCATCATGAAAATGTGTTTTTGACATTTTTTGTTCCGATTCATTTTAATAATAAAATGATTTTGGTCCCATGGCCTCTCCAGTGGTGTGGTACACAGCTATTTCTGTTTGCCTCTGAAGAACAACAAAGTTTAGACACAGGTCTGAAATCCATAATTCATAAGTGTGCAAGCAATCTTCCTTTAAAGGATCAAAACTGTGAGGGGAAAAACACGAAAGAACAAATGTTCATCTCAAGGCTTCACTGAACATTTGTTACCAAACAGCGCCCTCCAGTGGCGCGTCCCCGAACTGTCCTAATGGAAGCAGCTTTTACCAACAAATACTGAGCATTTTCAGCCACAGTGGGCAGGAACACATTAGTCATCAGGCCCAGAGGTGGATCAGACACCCACAGATAATGATGATCCGTAATCAGAAATGTTTAAACTTTAATTGTTGACAAGTCTCTCTATTAAAACTGAGTCAACAACTTTGAAATTTGAGTCCATCAGTTTTTTTAATTACTTTTTGGCAGAACTAAAGTTTAAATGCAGTCACAGGCAGTTAATAACTCAGTATATTTACTCAGTGGAGTATTTCTATTTGATGTTACTTTTACTTTCACTCCACTGCACATCTAGAGAGCATTAATTACAGCATTAGTTACTAGTTACATTTGGCAGTTTTAGATTCCTACAGAAGTTATTGTAAACTAATGAAACACTGATGTATTATTTATGGATTAACTCTGTTACTACATAAGGTGGTTACAATCAGCTCCACCTTCACCCACTGCTGTTTCTGTTCCACAGTCTGTAGGCCAGACTCTACACTGATGTTATCAACAGCAGCAAATTCAACACTGTTTAAAATACACTGTTCTTACACTGGGGTTTTTACTTTTGTACTTTAAGTAAACTATAGATCAAGTACAGTAGTACTTGTATTTTTCCAGGGTAATACTTGCACTTTTACTTGAGTATTCAGTTTGCTGACTGAATGTAATTTACATATTGACCACAGTGATACAAACTTGGTAAAAGCCCTAATGAGAACATGAGAACTTGGTCAGGACACAATGAAAACACAAATACAGGCAGTTTAAATGTCACTAAAGATGATGATACAGAAATGAAAACCATCATATTCATCTGGTTACAAGACTTTGTTTTATGCTCTATCTTCAATAAATGTGCTTTTAATCCTTTCAGTACTTTAACCTTTCTTATTTTAGTTTTTATTTCTCATTCATCCACATGTGCATTACATTGCATTCGTACACTCTCCATCCCCACTGGTCCTCTCGCACCCTGTTTTCCTGAAAGCTTCATCTAAAGTGGATGTTCAGCTGAACTGTACAGTTTCCTTCTGCCAGCAGCAGGAAACTGGATCATAGAAGCAGTTATCAGCAAAGTTCCCACTTCGAGTGACCAGGACTGGAGGGTGTCTGAAAGGGCTGATTAATACAAGAGATGTGCACATTTTAAGATGAACCACAAAGCAGATACTTCATGAAAAACTGAACTGATAAAGTTAGCAAAGAAAAATCACATCACGATAAACATTATGTTTAATACGTTATGTTTTAGACTTCACACTGTCTCTCACTACTATTTCATTGTTTAATCTTTTGTTTTTATGTTTAATTCTTTTATGGTTGTCGAAGAAAAGAGTAAGAAACAACGCTCTTCTCCTCTTCCCCCCCCCTGCAGCCTTGATCAGGCCAATGGAAGCAAGAAAAATGACCAGAGCCAAAGTGTTTTGCACTAAGTAGCATGGTAGAATATAAAAATGTTATTATGAATTAATGAGTCGTTGAGTTTTTGATGACAGTTATAGAATAAACCGCAAAGCAGTTTTGTACTCACTGTGAAAGACCTGGTTACATTTGTGGGGTTTGTTGTGGGAGTTCCTCCAAGCCTGGTGGCTTTGTCGCAATCCAACATTATTAGGCACCCGCTTGCACCAGTGAGACTTTTGTGACCCAGTGACGCCATTGGCTACATGTGGACCCTTATGGTCTTTAGGAACTCCCAGCATGACCGGCATGGCAAACAGCACCATCAGCAAACACATGATTTGCATGGTGATATGTGTGTGGACAGCACAAAGGCAGAAGATGTGCATATAACTGTTGGAAAAGCACACCGCTCTATCTAGTTGAGTGATGTATCTCTGCAAATAAAATCAATAATTCATAATTGCCCTAATTACATCAGGGGTATTCCTTGAAAAGTGGAAAGTAATAAAAGTTCAATCCAGTGGTCTTCTTAAAAATGATCAAAAACAGACTGCAAACATAGCTGCGTTTCCCACCGAGAGTCCTTCATGCTGCTACTCTTGAGATCTGCCAAACACATAAACCCCTGCAGTCTTGGCTAGTCTCCTAAATCCAGTGACAAGGTTTCCCTCAGAGTGCGATGGGATCTTAATGAGGGCAACTCTATATACAATATGCACGGTGAAATTCACTCCCTTCTCCATCTCACCATCACATCATTCAATGGACACACTATCTCTCATCTTCCCGGCCTTTTTATATCTGATAATTCTCCTTTTAAAATTCACTCAGAGTTTGTGGATGTTCAGTCTTTTCTTATGATGTTTCTATGCATGAAGCAGGATGGGGGATCCTGTAGGCTACACGCTGAGTCTCTTTTCAGATGTGCTGAACTTCTCACAAACCCGAGGCCCCCTCAGCTTAGAGGTGATGGGGTGACACGCAGGCGGGGTGAGGCGATGGAGCCCACATTCCCTTTTCCCTGACTAAGACTATTTAATGGCTTTCATTCCCATCTCCCTAGCACACCAAACAAGATGGCATAAAACAAAACCTTTCCCCCTCAGAAAGATGCTCCCTGTTGAGAGGGAAACGCAACACTCCTTCCCAACAGACAGAAAAGTAAGAACGCTTTTTCCGAGCATGGAAAATATATTTTAATACTGCACAATCCAAAGGCTGAAGTTTACACCCTGAATAAGTCAGGAAGTAAACGGAATCTTGTTTGGCAAATGGAGTCACCTTGTCACATGTACAGTATGTCTGAGCTCCCCCC
>OMLM01009894.1:51449-74626 GCA_900302695.1 Helostoma temminkii | reverse complement strand
CACACACACACACACACACACCCACACACACACACACACACACACACACACACACACACACACACACACACACACTCTTGGATGGTCCAACCTTTTATCACTTGTGTCCTGTCCTTGTGGATCCATCCTTTTATTTATTTATTGTGCTACTTTTCTTTTTTATAAGACGGGAATTCATATCTCCGCTCCCTGTGAACTGGACAGTGTGTTTTGAAAAGATGAACATGGACAACATGAGGTGAGCGAGCAAGTTTTTTTAAATTTTTGTTTTCAAGCATTTTTAGCATTTTCCAGGACAATCAGTAAACAGCTGCCGGCTACATTTTTTCTGCTTCATGGATTAAAACAGACAAGTGTAAACATATGGAATAGTGTTTACTCAACTGAGCTAACATTTATGCAATCCCTAACAACGTTTGGAACTGTCTCGCTTTAAAAAGTTCCCAGAGGAGCTAACTGTTGCATGATTGAATCTGCAGGACACATCACGCTCAGTTAAGACGGTTCACAAGGTGGAGAACTCTCCCCTCCCTCCCTGTCGTTGCACTCTTGACAATGTGATGATTTTCAGGTGGCGTGACAGATTGTTAGCACGGAAAAGACGGAAAGAAAAAGGAAGGGGTGGGAACTTATGTGACAGACGGTAAAAAGAGATGATCTAATGCTCAGAGGAAGCAAGATCACATTTGTATTAGTATGTCACTCATTAAAAAGGCAACTAATCATTTCTGACTGGTTGTTGGAGGAGTGGTGAAGCTCCAGGGACACAACTGCACACTGATAAGGAATCTACGATGTTTGACATGATGCGAGTTCCTGGAGTGTTTCAAGCTGCAGACTGATTTGTCTTCAAGTTGGATTGTGATTTAAGTAAAAACAATCAAAACGTACAATAGTTAAAATGAATACTTGTTAAACTGTACTCTACATATCATCAGTTCCTGAACATTAGTTTTAAATATAAACCATCAATGAAATGAATGGGAGTTTAATTCTAAACCCAGACATGTGGACTACAATCAACCATGTTAAAGCCTTGATACATGTCAGCAAAGACTGAAAGTGAAGCAGTAAGTACAGTCTTGTCACATTTCTGGAACATCTACAACAGAAAACTTAATGATTGTCAGGCCATTTCCCTTTCTGTCTGTCCACTGTGGACGATTCTCTGGCTCTTCAGCTTTACATGACAGTTCAAGAATGTATCGCTTTAGGCTCCATCCCAGAATAAACACAGTTAACCCACTCTTCTTTCTGAGCTGGGATGAAGCTCAGAAAAGAGCCAAAAAATCTTTTAAAAACTGGACAGGGCTAAAAATGTCTCTCGTCACTGTTACATTGAGAGCGAGCCAGAGAGTAGAGAAAGGGACGGGCGATACAAAACAAGTGAGATGCAAAACAGAGTGTAAGAAAACACAAACAGAAGAGGGAAGACATTCTTCTTGTCTCTGTAGATGCTCTGTTCAGCTTTCAGGCACGACAAAAAGAAGACAGGGGTCCAGTGAAAGAAGCTGACGGCGGACTAAACAAATCTGTTTCTGTTCAGGGAATGCCCCCATGCATGACGCTGCTGCAATAAATTTGAAGCAAGGGGGTTTTGTGGGAGGCAGTGAGGGGATGAAGGCTGGGGGCAGACACTGAGGAGAAAGAAAGGAGGGGGGGGGTTCTTCATGGGATGCTGCAACGAGGTTTGGAGCACAAAGCAGGATGAGGCGATAAACAGGCTGTTGCTTTTCCGCTTGCCTGCGCACACAGAATCCCCCTTTTTTCCCTGTGTCTTTTACCGGGCCTCACATTAGCATCTGTTTAGCGTCAGCCTCGACGCGGCCTGCGAAGGCTGATTAAAATAACCCAGCTATCACGTAACATCCTGGAAGAAACATCAAAATAAAGTCATTTGTTAAAATATTTGCGGCAACAGACGTTCAGGAAGTTCACATGAATGTTCTGAACTTCTGTTGTCAGCAAAACATTTACTGCTTGGCTCTGTTCAAAGCGTCCTCTTGTGAAATTGTGAAGTTTATTATGTTAGCAACAAGTACAGCATTGAACACTATAGTGTCCAAGTTCTAATGCATGACTGCACCTGAACACAACCAGGTAATATTTCAGTCTAATTGTCTTTTTCCTCCTTGTCAGTGAATGCAGCTTATTGAGAGGCCTGTGCGTCACACTTCCTACTGTAGAAATACATAATGGAAGCAGCATTGTGTTTCATGCTTAATTGGCTTGATTAGTTTAGAGACAGGAGAGATTAAATGACTGACAGTGGAGCTCAGGGATTGTTCCTACTGCTGCTGGTCCTCGGCCAATCACAAGACAGTGAGACTGAAGACCAGATACTGAGCAAGAGCAGATGTCAAACATGGCAACAATCTGACCTTCAGTTAAGTGATAATATTATCAAATGTCATAAGGGCCTTTGTTGAATCAATAGATGTTTTCTCACATAAGAGTTCAGTCACTCTGTAGAAGGATGGAGACTTTTCTCTGGACTAAGTAAACAGCAAATAAATACCATGAGCGTCAGCTGATTGCTCAGCTGCATCAGTTAGGCTGATGATGTCACAGGATTGTTAGTCAACAAGTAACTGTCACATATACAACAAAGGCCTTCAGTTGTTTGGACTCACTTAATCACAGCATTTTGACCTTAAAAATTTAAATAAAAAGTCAGATTATCATTGTTGTTGTTGTTACTGAAAGAAAGAAATTTAGCAGCCTGATAACACACTGATCACACTGTCACTATATCAAACTATGAAACTGACATGTGGATGTTGAAAACTTAATATAGCACCACTGGCGTTATTCCGATTTCTGCAGATCAGCTGGTTGGTTTGTCCTCAATCGGTCAGTACATACTGTATTTTGGGACAGCGGCAGTGTATGACGCTAGCAGCTCTGTGAGGCTCCATTTTTGCTGCTTTCAGTTGCCGAAATGTTACGTCAGGATGAAAACATGCTGCTGTTTAGTAGCTATAATATTTGCAATTTTCACCATCTTCTCAATTTAAATTAGCTTGTATTAGAATTCATGTACTGAAGTGGACGATTTGCAAATCTGAACAGTCCCGTATAAATACGAAGTGAATTACCAAGGTTGAAACGACTCATCAAGCAGTTCATTGCAATAAAAAGTCAGCTCTGTGACAGATGAAAAAGCAGAAAATCACCAAAGTTTTTAGGATTCATCTTCCTGTCACCGTGTACAAACATTTCATTGTCCAAGACAAATTTCGGTCTGGACCAACAGGCCAACAATTCACTACAGGCTGCACATCTACTATGGATAACATCTAGAATAAAGATACATATTCTCAATTAAAATTATTTGGTTTGTTGTTTCACATTACTAAAAAGTAATCAATTAAATAAAGAGTAAACACACAAAATGCAACCTCAACTGCAAATTCGCCACAGATCAGAGAATTTAGGAGATATTAAATTTTTTTTCTCAAAGTTATTTCTGCCTGAAACTTTCCAGAGCTGTGTTTAGAATATCATTCTGCAGTGGTTGTGGTTTCAGTGGGGCTTCAGTGCCAACATTAGTGACTGATCTCCCTCTGAAGACCCAGAGCACAGAAAAATGCAAAGACACTAGTCACGCTAAAAGCATTCCCCGTCTCTCAAATAAAAAGCCTATTCTTTCTCCTTCTTTCCCTGGTGCTATCAGCTGCCAAAACAAACTGGTGCTGTGATGAATGCAATAAATATGATCGATGGCATATCTGGCGCTGCTGACCTCACACCACGCGCCAGAGTTCAGGGAGCAGGTGGTGCTCAGATTTACAGCCCCCCCATTTCATGATATTCTCTCTCACACACAGACGCTGAGCCCTGCTGAGGCACAGTCACACTGCTGCAGCTCAGAGAGCTCAGAGTCTCAGAGAAACAGGCCCGATAGCTGCAAAACGTGACAGTGAATGCATAACACTGCTGCTAATAAAACCAGCAATGATTGTAAAGATCATCAAACCGTCAGTCATAGCTGGCAGTTATTAGAGTCATTTCTACTGGGAGGAAACCAAAGGGCTGTCAGCAGGGTGGAGAAGCACTCGTTATGCATCTACTCATAAAAAAAGGATAACTGATCTGAGAGCTAATGCAACTCTGGAACTTGTATGTGCAATTATTTGTCTTTGGGTGGGTTATTTAGAAAAAAGGATCTACAATAGCTCTAAACTCACATATGCAATTAATTATTAGTTTGTTTTAATGTCAACAAGTCAGTTATAGTAGATTTGTAGACGTACCATAAAAAAGCAGCAACACAAATGGCCGGGACTGAATCGGTTTACACTTTTTCATATATGTGTAACATTATTAGGATGAATTAGCCTCTCAGAGTGCAGGACTGGGAAGCAGGCAGGTTAATTTAAAGCACCGCACACTCAAAGTGATTAAAACGTGCGTTCAGCACACCTGGCTCACTGTTGTAAAAATGATGAACTCTTTGGCTGATGAAGTTGTGACTAAAACTCAACGGTGGCCTAGATTTTGTGAAACATGCCTTGTGTGAGCTCTCCAGCAAAAGTGAACAGCTGTGCAGCTACATCTGTTATACAGCTAACATTAAATAATATTAGTCGTAAGTGGTGTTGTCCAAAAGAAATTCTTTATTGCACTTTGGCCATAGATGTATCATTAAAACTGGATACCATGTTCCTAAAAAGGCCTCGTTTATTCATATAAAAGCTCATTGGGCATATTTCAGACATATGCATGTTAGGGCACAGGGAGCACTAGACTTCTGTGGACAAGCTGGACGAGCCGGTTGGGCAGCTGTAGCTTAAAATGATTTACCAGGTGAAATTTCTACATTTTATTGAGCATATGGATCAAAATATGATCATGCAGCGATTGACAATTTTGCAAAACAAATGCATTTAGAAAGACTCATTATTAATAAGAGTGTATGAGAAAGTCTTCTGGGACCAATACTCATCATGTGATGTGGTACTGAATGAGGCCAAAATTACCTCAGTGAACCACACACTGTTCCTGGGGCTTTTTTGTTGACACTGTTGCTGCTGTAAGAAAAATGTGCTTCTCCTGAGCTTGTGTACAACAAAGTGCTTTGATTTCAGAGCAGATCTCCAGAATCTATTTTTGAGCACACCAGGTTTGTGGAACTGCAAATAATTGTTCCAGAAATGAATTTCAAGCAGCACAGTGGCAGAAAACATTTAGTAGAGAAGGGTGAAACAATTTAAGAGTCAATATTGCAAGCTATAGTGCTGTGTGAACCACCAAATCTTCATTTTCCTCCTCTCTTGACCCATTTATGCCTTAAGAAAACACTTATTATCCTTTTTACTGAGATATTAATAGTGTCTGATGGGGCAAGAGCAGCTGATTATTAACTCTTAGCAAAACCCTGCCCAATATTCTTTCCAGTTACCATGAGGACACTAGACACATGAATCTGAATATTCTAATTTAATTCTCACCTCATATACTTTGTGCTTCCAACCCCTGCCCACTCGTGCTAACTCCCATCTCAAAGCTTACCCAGACTCCAGTGCCTCTCGACCGCATTAGTACATTTGCTATGTTGACGAGAAAAGGCTAATGGACCAGTTTCCAAATGTAAGCTGTGTGATCATGAAGATGAAAAGAGATGAACTCTGCCAGCCTCAGCAGCTCAGAGGGTAGGGGGAAGCTGTGGCTAGGACATTAACACATGGTAATAACTAATTATACTTTGTGTGAATTGCTTCTCCGAGTGTGGTCAGGGATTTTTCTCTATTGTTGCACTGGTAGTGCTTCTGTTGCACAGCAAGCTTTGCTTTCAGTATCATGATTACCAGGGCACTAAGGCTGATGCACATAAGTGAGTCTCATGGACTTGACATGCTGGCGCTGTGATAATATATGTGGAGGTGACACTGACAAGGAAATTGGTTTTCAGGGTGGGGACTCAAGGCCACGTCGTAGTAATGAAGCAAAGGACGAATAGAGATTAGAGCTCTCCATCTCTCTCATGGTAAAGCTGTCAGGACCGAGCATTCAGACACAGACCACTTCATCTCCACCTCCATGAGGAGAAAACAGTAACTTTGTGTCCATCTCCTGAGGCCCAAGAGTATGAGGACAATCAGTAATCAACCGCTCTGTTCTACTGTAACTATGGGTGTTGTTTCTTGTTGGAGAGTGGAAAGATTTGTCTTCCTTATTGTCGTCATGCTCATCAGCTTCTGCTTGAAGATAATGGCAGTGGGGCAGATCGAGGTTCAGATAATGAGACTTTCAGCTAATTTCAAAGTGGGAAAGATGTTTTTCTTGAGTGATAGAATTGTTTCAGTTGCCTCCCGAAATACAAAGCATTTGCACCACTGAGTAAATGCAGATGTACGTCCAGTTTCGAAAAATATTGCATGACACTTTCTTACTCAAGAAATAAATAGGGGCTATTGTAGTAAAAATATATGGTTTCCAGTCTGGTTTCCTGCCTTGACCATATATGGTCTGATTGCTCTTTGTCTGTGCCTCCTTCACTTCCTGGTCTTTCACTCTTATCCATCATCAGTTTCACCTGTAGCTCTGTCTTTATAAACTGGTCTGTGGTACTCTTCTCCTGCCCGATGGTCTAATTGCTGTGTTGTCTTTCCAGCCTTGCCTTGCCCTGTTTTTTAAAACCTGAAACATTGAGAACCTGAACCCGTCCTGCCTTACCCCTGATCAGATGTTTTCTGATCAGCTGACCTGCTACCTGTTCATCTGAGCCTGTGTTTGGATTGTGAACTTTGGATTTGCTCTTAACCCTCTGACAACTCTAACCTTGATTTTGCCCTGATCAATGTCAACTTTCTGAGCCGGACTCTAACCTTATCCTGCTCTCTGCTAACTTGCCTTTTGGATCCTCAGTTTGTCTGTGCTGATTCAGGATCACTACCCACCTCACTCTGCCATATCATGTTGGATAATTTGGGGTCATGTTTAACCTTCATTAGAACTGTTTTCATGATTAAATCTACTCTATTCAGCTATACACTGTATCAATCTCCAAGATACCTGAACCAACCTGATGGATATTTATAGTACTTGATCTTATTATGACTATTCCTGAATAGTGCACATCTGTACACATCTGTATTAGAGTCTTCAGGTAACCACATCAGTTGGAAGCTGAACAAGTTATCAAAGTCACACATGGTCTTCAACTTCATCACTGTGGCAGTGCTCCTTTTATATTTTCACCATAGAAATGTGGAAGAGGAGACAGCATTGTACTGCCTGTGTTGGTGGATATTTTCTATGCTATCTATCAAATCTTTGTTCTCTCAGCAGTATTAACCTCCCTGACTCCACAGCTCTCCGTTAGGCTTTACTTTGTTCCCACATCACCCATCTACACATCCATCAGTACAGTGAATAGTTTCCTTCTAGACATTCAGGGGCGACTGCTTTCAGAGCAGATAAAATATGGTATTAAAGCGGCACCCCTTTATTCTGTAAGCAATCAGCGATGACAGCATGGCAACCTTCAATTCCCTCACTTTCTCCCCATCTTTATTTCCATAACCTTACAAATAGAGCAGCTCTCTGAAGTTGCCGTCCTTTGTGATGTGTGACGAACGCAATAGTAGCTGTCAGCGGACAGGGAGGATATGGGTGCTGATGTGCTCTCTGAAGTCATGTTCAGCCTTTCATGTCGAAGCAGAAGAACCAAAGACCTGTCTCCTCTGTGTGTGTGTCTGTCTGCCTGTGAAGCAGTGGCTAGCAAAGTGAAAGTGCAAGAGTTTTAGCATGCCTCTCTAATCCACTGCCTTCACACAGGTCGCTCTCATTTATTATGAATGTGAAGCTCTGCGCAAAGCTCTTTGATATCGGGAAACAATTTGGGCCTGGCTGCGAGTCAATGTCTTGAGGGACCAATAATCACACTTTTAATGTGTTGTGAACTTCAGGTCAGCATGTGGTGCCTTATAAAATTCACAGTAGGCTGTATTAGTACCAGGTGATAACATACAAGACATTACCATGTCACTGCCTAGTACCGTGCCAGCTGTTTTTAGTTTAACATGGAATAAAAACGACCAGATTATAGTAGTTAGGCTAATTACTCTCAACCTGACACACCCGTAGTAAATACTACATCATGTTATGGATACTACGCAGCATCATCTATGTCGCGTGTAAAGTGTGAGAGAATAAACTAACTAACTCTTTCTCCATGAAGGTCACTGAGATGCAAACACTCACCCTTAAACACAACACAAGCACTTACAAAGACGCTTCTCTCTAATGCTCCATATTCACCTGAGCTAAAACTGGCAGCTGTTAAGATTATAATCACGTTCCATCTAGCGAGTCACGCTCCCTGAAAATGGAGTCTTTGGCAGCCGCCCACTTGGTCCTATCAGTGGCATTAGTCTCATTTCCAATTCACTGACTGAGCCAGATCGATTTCCTTCATTTTCATGCACAGATGGGATTAAATAGTCAGATTAAAGATGAACTCCTGGCACTGTCCACCAGACAGATTTATCATTCTAAAGATGAACCCAAATGCAGAGAGGCTGATGGGACATTTTAAATCTTTATTCAGAGCATGCACAGTTTGTTAAAAAGCTGCATACTTTCAGCATGATAACTTCAGCAGTAAAGGATGTTTGGACTCAAACTTTTAAAAGATGTTTCTTTTTATTAGTGATAAAAGGCACAGCATGAAATTGATGCTAATTATATGTTTTTGTCAGTTATTTCCTGTCTCTTAAGCAAAATAAATCTAGAGCTGCCGAGCTACTGCACACAGTGATGAACAACACTTTTGGCAGTTAATTTGGACTTCTTCTTCTTTTTTTGCACACATTTCTTGAAGCTGTGTGCGGCCCACTAAGCCACCTAGCAGGGTGAGGTCTCCAGGCTGTGAGAACACTTTCCCCCCTTCAATGTGGGGATATGACCAACCAAAACACATGCGTCATCACTAACGTTCTCCAGATTTCTTGATTTCTTTGTCTGTAGTCATCAGTCCCCATTTCTGGTTCTTAATTTCTCTACAGAGCTCTCTGATCTAATGACATCCAAACTACACCAACCGATGCACTTGACCCTCACTATTTCACTCACAATGAAATAAAAATGGAGAAAATTTTACCAGCAGCCTCAACATGGAGATCATGTTTAAATACTGTATTTGCCACGGAAACAGAAACACATGTGGAAACTGGTGTTTCAAGCTTATTTATTCTTTCCAAAGACTTTTCATGTGGGGGAAATTCTGACTGAAAAATGTAAACGACTGGCTCCCTGAAGAGCATTGTGAAATTCCTTTGATTGCTGTTCTCAGTAAGAACCTAAATATAACAGGTTTGTATATGTTGTGTGATAGACAACACATGCTTTCTGATTATGTCTGCACTGGTGTTCCTCATAAAGAGTTAAAGGAAATCTGTGTCCAGTTACAGTGTGAGAAGTTTGAACTTATGTATTAAACAACCCAAATTCGTCATGGATCAACTTATCATGTAGAAATGACCGTGATTATGAAGGAAAATCAGATTTTATAACATCAAGTAGATCAGAAATAAAGTGTAGATACTGTTTAATATTTCTGTGTCAAAACACAGGCTTCACTAAAGTCAATTCTCTCTGTTTCTGGTTTTAACGTTCCACATTTGTGTAAAGTTACATACTGGACTGTGATTGGTTTGTTAAACCTGCTTGGTTGTAGGTACGGCACAGAGAAACTTTAGCCTTTTAGCAGATTAATGTGAAAACAGCCTTCTCAAATTCTGCACATGCGTCATTCTGCACTGGGAAGGTCAGGAAGTGAAGTGACAGATGAGTGAAACACATTTTTGAGATGAGAGAAACCTTTTCAGGAAGTATCATGGGAGAGCAGCAGCAGTACCTGTGTAGCCCAAAGAGTTGTCATCCTCATGTTCGGTGTTGGGAGCAGGTGTTGCCCCCTCGCTGGCTCCATCCTGAGCGACTCCGGTCTCTGTCAACAATAACACCAAAGGTACTGAGAACCCAGACGCATTCTGTCCACTTTCCCCACCCATGGTCCAAACCTCTAGCCCTCTGCATCCTTGACACAAGCTGAGAGCGAACACACTAAGAAGTGACAGGCGTCTTAAACTCAGTCTCTGGCTGCAGAACTCAAACAGCCACATTGCAGTAAACAACCAAATATCCAAAATCCCGTCGTGCTTAATCCAATCTGTGTGTCTCGGTTAAATAAAACGATTTCAGATTATCGTTCAATTGCTCCTTGAGTAGATATCCATTAAATTTAAGTCTTCATCTTTTCTCCCTGGCCTCAGCAGGATGCTGTGTTGTTGTCCTGTGTGGGGTTTAAGTATAAGTGTGTGGGTGCAGAACAGAGTCATCTCTACCGTGTCAATAGCTATAAGTGGCTGCACCCCTGAGGGAGCACATGGGCAGGGCAGGAAGGAGGGCCAGCGCACACTCTGCATGATTGACAACGCCACTCTGGACGCATGCACTGCACGCAGTCCTAATGCAAATACAAGGATGCACCATTAATTGCTAATCAGCTCCTTTTCATTCGGGCTTGTCTTTGTGCCTTCGTCATCTCTGGAGTGACAGGTTGAGTGTGTGTGACAGGCGGTGTGAGGGTGGAACAGTGGGGGAAGTGCAAAAAAGAGAGGCCAAGAGGTCCATGGTGTATAAGGTTTAGGGGGGAGACGGGAGGCCAACTGTTCTCTTATGAAGGGTCTGTGAGAAATAAATCAGATTCAGCCTTGCCCATTCTCTTTGTGGCCCACTGACAGGGGGTTAATATGGACTGGGTGGTTTGGGTGGGGTTAATCAAAGAGCCTCCAACCCCTTTAGCTAACAGAGTGGCAGTCTGTCAGAAGTATCTGTTTCCTCAATGAGATCTGGCATCAGTTCTGATAAACAGCAGACGGGCAGACGGAGTTGTTCACTGGAGAGTACTTTAGATCAACAGAGTGTGAAGAGGAGAGTGACCTGTCATCTCATCTGTCCCTCCCACCATTAGAGAATTGATATCAGACCCTACAAACACAACGACGACTCAAAATCCTGTTTTGGACATATTATTGTTAACACTAAACAGAAAAAAGACATTCAAAATACAGTGATCATAAGACTCCTGCTGCTCATGTAGTGTTGCAATTACTGTGACAGTTAAAGAGCCTCATGCTGAGCCAAAACCATTCCTCTGCTTGTCTGTTTATCCAAACAGCAGTGTCTGACTGACAACGCTACAGGAGAGCAGAGCGTTGAATCACTCAAAATAATATCCACACAGGTTACTGCGATGCATGCACATGAATGAAGTGCAATGATACGCATGGCAATGGGATGAGGATGTGGTTGATGTGTAGAAACACAGACATCAAGCAGGTCTGACGCTTACAGCCTGACACCTGTATACATCTTTTTTTAGACAAAAATCTAGTGTGACACATAGATTATAAACTGCAATAAGTATAGAATATGTTCAAAAACAATGTATGCATACCGTATATGTTTATTATACACTATTACATTAAACACAGCAGTCTAGTAGTAGTAGTAATCAATGCATCTGTGCTGCTTCAGCAAGTTTTTAGATTATCTGATATGATCCAAGAAAAGAACAATTTTCCCACAATGCTTCAGAATGCGTCAAAATATGGAATTGCATGCTTATCTATGGACAGTAACAACTTGGTAGCTTATTCAGGAGCTTCCAGCCAACTCTCACAGCTTCGGTAAGGATGCAGTTTTCATATTTTGCATCTGCTGGTGAAGACAGCAAGATTTGTGTCATAACGTGAGATAAACAGACAATCCTCATCAAATCTAATGATACAAATTAGGATGCAGTTTTTATTTTTGCCAGGTGTATCTGTTTTCCCCTCAATTATTATGTCTTCATGCGGACTCTTCCTCTGTCTGAGCCCATTGGTGGTCCACAGTCCAATTAAAGACCACTTCAGAGCTCATTAACAGGTGGGGTACCCAGCTGCCCCTGGGACATCAAGACAGAAAGTCAGGACCTCTGTGTTGCCTTATTACCCCCTTTTAGCCCCAGTCCCAGCTTCCCTGTTGACTAATTAACGGGGCACATGTGCAGATAACTGATGGCTTACCAAAGGACATAAAGCCAAGCCTCCTGAACCCCAGACTAGACTACGTCCTAGTCTTCAACCCTCCACAGACATTAGAGCATGTGCTACTCTCACAGGCCACACAGGCTTTTGTCTGTTTTCATATTGTGGTTTATTATCATGACTCTAACTACATTTGACTGGTGTGGTTGTTTGCAACACTGTGGTTCTGTGGTCTCTATCGACACTTTAGCCTCTGTCTGAGGTGACTTGACGATAAACCTGATGTTTAACTCAGTGAACATGCAGCCATAGCTTTTAGTTTTCTCATTGTTATCTTGTCGTGTATTGGCAGCAGCGCTGAGGCCCTGGCAGCCAGTGTAAGTGATGGATGGCCTTAAAATGATGCATGTGTGGAGTCTGACTCTGGGACTTGTTAACAGGACTGAGTGATTGTTCGCTGTAGGACAAGTTCCTTCACACAGCCTGATCAGAGGCGGCGTATTTCTGTAACATGACCTCAAACAATTTCAATCATTAAATTGGTTTCTTGGAAAACGTTTCCCCCATAACATCTGTTTACTTTTTGTCTGATGACAGTGAGAAAATATGAACAGCCAACAAGAATGCTAATGTGGGGCACAGTCAACGAGACTGTACTTCTTTCAGCTTGTAGCATTCTCAAAGCAAAAATTTAAAATAGGTTCTCTGCTCCTGGGAATAAAAGAGTATAACACCACGTTATCGTCATCCTTTTAGACCCGGATTCAACGGTCTTCACCATTATTAAAGACAGAAAAGGAGACGAAAAGCAGTACAAATGTGTTTTTTTAGCAGACGTGAGTCGGTCCACTTGGTCTGTTTCCACAGCACCATTAAACTCATTTCCATTTTGATTACATTTTCTTTGTTTTCTGCATGACTAATGGAGTTTTAATCAGCCCTTGAGATAATACACACATATGCAGCAAGCACACTGCTGAGGAGGAACAGAAAAGGCTGGAGTCTAAGTGGAGAGAAATTTCTGCGTCTGTAACTCATATAAAAAAAAAGTTAACTCTAAATAAAACACTCAAGGGTCAAAAAACATATTTAACCACAAAGCCCTTGAGATGCAAGTGAAGAGAACAATAACATGCTGCGTCAGTAAGGACACCACATCTGCCTGGAGAAACAAAATCACGTAACAAATCAAAAATCAACAAGTAATCCTAACAGTGCTTTAAAGGGAAAACTAACAGATGCATGTTAAGATAAGAAGCGTTGATGGTGGAGAGTCAGTACAAACAGCATAACCGAGGGAGAGAAAGCCTTTAAAGGAAGAGTTAAACATTTTAATAAATGTTTTAAAAAGTACTTGTGCCCCTGTTGAGCATTAGATGACATTAATCCAACTCTCGTGTCTGAAGTTTAACTCTGGAAGGCCTGATCCATTGTTAGTCATTTAGTCATTATTTAAAGCCACTTACAAGTGAGGTACAAAAGCAATTTTATGAGCACATGAGTTCTGTACAAAGTTTTCTGAATATTGTGAGTGAAGTAGATGAACGTAAAGATTTTAGGAGCTTTTTCCACCTTTGTGGGAAAATTGAGCTGAAGAGCTTTGCCTCGGACCTTTTGGGTTTTGGTGCTGTGACCACCGAGCGGCACTCGTTGGCCAAACAATTCAAATTGTTTTGAAATTTGTGTGTCTATTGGATATTCAGTCAAAAAATTAATAAATAAACAAAAGTAACAAGAAATTGTAATTTGCACTGTGGTAGGCATAAAGCAAGTTTAATCCAGTACAATGACTACTGAGAGATTTACAATATGTGTTAAAACCTGTTGTGTCATATTTAGAGTATTAAGTAATTATGAGTTGCTTTACCTGTAAAAACCTTGTAAGTCACTACGTGAAGCCATAGTGGGACCAGCCAGTAGTGGCTGGGGGTTTGTGGACATTGCAGGTGTTCAGAGTCTTGACCAGGGACACTTCGGTATATAGCAGTAGCCAAGTCTTGACTCGTAAACATCTCGGGAACGTGTATGTGCCAGAACGTCATAATATTATTTAAAAGAATTTGCAGTATAAAAACCCAAGTCACAAATCACTAAGTTGTGCTGCAGCTGTCGTGAGAAAGTGGAGAAAATGACACAAGCTCACACACACTCGGCATCAGCTCTGCAGACTGACTGACTCTTAACTTTCATCATGTATGTGACTTTCATAACCACTGTAAAGTATATTAATAGCTAACTGATACTGGAACAGTACTGACTCATGAACAGATTGTGTGTAGTGAAACACTGAGTGGAATAAAAGGCAAGAAAGGGAGAAAGTTGATTACGCCCAGTTTGACATCACACACTGCTTTTATATTTTCAACAGATATTTAAGGCTATTTAAGGCCGTCATGGTGACAGTGACAAAGCTCAATGATTATGACTGTACTCGTTCCCGAGGGGAAACTGCAGTGAAAAGCAAAACTTATGTACAACAACATAACATACTGTGTCAATAAGGGTATTGCATCTGCCTGGAGAAACAAACCACATTAGAAATCAAATATTAACAAGTAATTCTAACAGTGCTTTAAAAGGAAAACTAGTGGATGGATCATCTGACTGGCTGCTGTTGAGATAAGATAAGAAAAGCCAGTGGTAGAGAGTCAGTATAAACAGCATAACTGAGAAAGAGAAAGCCTTTAAAGGAAGAGTTTAACATTTTAGTAGATTTTTTAAAACTTACTTGTGCCACCGTTGAGCATTAGATGACATTAATCCCTCTCTTGTGTCTGTATTTTAACTCTAGAAGCCTGATTCATCATCAGTCATTTAGTCCATTAGCAGATGCTTTTATCCAAAGAGACTTACAAGTGAGGTACAAAAGAAATGTAAGGAGCACAGAAAGTTTTGGATTAATTCTGTTTTTTAGCTGTTTTCTGAATGAGTCTATTGGATATTCTGACAAAACATAAATAATAAAATTGAAAAAAATTGAAGAAAAAACATAAAAAAACCCAAAAAACTATTGGATTGTTTAAACTAGCTTGGTCCTTATGTTTCAAACTGCCTTTTTATTTTACCTCATGGTAGACAGATTTTGTCCTTATAATTGCATAAATATCTCAATTATATAAACATCCACTATATCCAATATAAATATGTTATTTCAATCTTTACTTTCTATAATTAAATAATCAAGACATTGTAATTTGCATTGTGGTAGGCATAAAGCAGATTTAATCATAAAATCCAGTACAATGACTACTGAGGGGTTTACAATACCCTATTTTTAAAAACCTGTTGTCTCATATTTTATACACACATTTTCTTCAAGATTTTACTGCAGTATTAATTAATTAAAAGTTGCTTTAATTGATTAAATACTCATATTAATATATCAGTAAATATATAAATGTTATCCTTACCATAACTTTGATAAATTTGGCTAAAGATTTACCTTTCAAAAACTTGCAATTTGATTGAAATCCCCTGTTTCTAGGTTTTGTGAGAAGTGAAGTTGACATGCTGCTAACTGTAGCTTCCCATTTACTGTACAGATTTAAGAGTGGTATCTTCTCATCTGACTCTTGGCATAAAAGCGAACGTATTTTTGCCAAAACGTCATAGTACTCTTTAAAAGGGATTTGCAGTAGAAAAACCCAAGTCACAAATCACTAAGTTGTGCTGCAGCTGTCGTGAGAAAGTGGAGAAAATGACACAAGCTTACACACACTTGGCATCAGCTCTGCAGACTGACTGACTCTTAACTTTCATCATGTATGAAACTTTCACAACCACTGTAAAGTATATCAATAGCTAATTGATACTACCTTTAACTGCACCATATTATAAACCACTAAAGAGGGGAAATGTAAACCCATGATGTGGATCGTTGCTGGATGTATTTTAGGACACGGTGCCAAGCCCTACTCACACCCATGCAATAAAAGTATCTCCTTCTTATGTTTGCATTATAATTGACGATGATGTGACTATGATTTGCTTTGAAGGATTCATACACAATTTATTGACCAGTTAAAACATAAAGGCTGACTTAGTAGTATGCTATAGGAATGAGTATGGGCCGACACTTTAAAGGTTTGTGTTTAGTATGTGCTAGTGAAACAGGGAGAGATTAGATTACGTCCAGTTTGACATCACACACTGCTATTATATTTTCAACAGTTATTTAAGACTATTTAAGGCCATGATGATGACAGTGACAAAGTGCGATAATTATGACTATATTAGTTCCCGAGGGGAAACTGCAGTGAAAAGCATAACTTATGTAATTATGAACATGAACTGATTTTGCAGATTTGTTCCACAGAACCCTCTAATGTCTCTAACAGTCACAGTTTCATTGCTCCTTTCCTCAGATGGAGAAAACAACAGTGCCACGACAAACTTAATGATCGCATTTTGCAGCGTGAGCGAATGAATGCACAAAGGATTTTGTTGTTGACAGTCGCACTGCCGTTTTATGCACTTTATCTCTTCCCAAACACTGTTTCGTTGGTTACAAAATCCACAGTAAATACACGCATGTCAAGCCCCAAAGCTGGAATATGAATCATCTCTCGATGCACGATTGGTTAATTGTGGTTACATTAGTGCAACAAATATGAGCCAATTCGCTCACTGATGGATTTGCTTGGAGGGCATCAGCAACCAACCACAAAAAGAAAAACAAAGAGACAAGTTTTAAGACTCAGAAAGTGCTAAATACTGCACGGTCACTTAAGTGAACCGCTGTGCAATTGCTCAGTGCCAAGCAGACCTGAGTCAGCAGCTCACAGTGTAACTATCAGGGGAGTTTTATCCCTGATGAGCATGTTTTCAGCGTCTCTCGTTCCCACACCTTCGCATTTCGTAACGCTTCTACAATGCCTACGTGAAACTTTGCTTCTCAGCTCTGTTAAACAACACTGATGTCAAACAAGTTCAAGGTCTGTGAGGAGTCTGAACTTGCTCTGACATCCCAGTGGAGCTGAGGCAAGCATCCTCCAAGCTGCTAAAAGCCCAGATGTCCATCTCTGTGACACTAGAATACTTTTTTTCTGACAACAGAGAGACAGAATGAAGGGAATAGAAAGAGAGAGAGAGAGAGAGAGAGAGAGAGAGAGAGAGAGAGAGAGAAAAGCTTGTCTTAGTTTTGAAAAACGAGGTCTTTAAAGCGCTGTAGCTAAGGTGAACAGTATTCTGAATGCTTGTTATGTATCAGTCTGCTCTGGCGTCTGCAGCTCATGGTCATGATTCACAAACAGCTTGTCAGCATCCACAGCATCACAACTGAAAGACTTGTGACCATCTATCCTTCTATGACTCCAATAAATTAAAAATAAATCTGGTTGTCACAAGAGCTGCACTCATATAATATGAGACTTTTATGCCTTTGGGTATGATTTTTGTTTTCTCAAAGTTTCTTTTCACCATCCTTCTTCACTAGCCCAATTACAAAGATGACAGGTGATAAAAAAGAGTGAAAAAATCAATGTTTAAGAGAACTGGAGGCTTAGGAGTGAGGAGAGAAGTCAAGCTCATTTTGAGGCTGTGGCACATTAATGACGAACTACAATGATGTTACTTTTAATCAAACACACACACACACACACACACACACATGCACAAAGGGAAGGAAAGAGCCCTCAAACTGAATTCACATATGTTTTTTGTATCATCTTTGAAAATTGCATCAGTATGTTAATGTGAACAATTCTTTCCCAGACACCAGAGGACCAGAAACCAAGACTCTAATCTGTTATCCCTTCCGGCAACATATTCTGACTTTCCACACACAGGGAACAGTTCTCTTAAGGTTTTCTACTGAAATAAGATTTATTCCACAGTAGTCACAACTATTTCTGACCAGAAAATGTCATTGTAACTGTTGACTCATGACTTGGGATCTACTTGTCCTAGTGTGTTTATGAAGTTGAACAAAGATGGAAAGATATGATAGCTGCTTATCATTCCCAGTTCACCCGCGCCCTCAGTGCCTGCTAAGTGCCTCCAGGCTGTTTGTGTCATTAATGGAAGCCAAGGGGAATTCAGCAACTTTTTAATTAGAGATACAGAGAGGAGAAAAGATCCACCAGTGATGAATAACTCTCCAAAGCTTTGATGTGATGACACACGGCTTTCAGTTCACACCAGACACACCTATTAATATCTTTCTTCTCTGAAGCTGTGTTATGGTCAAAACAAATGAGCAAACGCTAAATGCATCTCGGTTTAGAAATGTTTGCTGAACAGCTCCACTGACATGTAATTATTGCTTCACACTGTGGCATTGTCCTGACTATAAAAAACCCAACAGACAATAGACCAACTCAACAATATACCACAAACAGTACATGCATTTATTTGCATATTGTACTAATATCTGGGCATTTTCTGTTTATATTGTAAAAGAGGTGAAAATTGGCACCAAACACAAACTACAGCTCTGTTTTGTTCTAGCGGGAGTTGCAAGGAGGCGTATAATGTGCAGGACTGGCAATCTGCAGAGCCGAGATCGAGGCCGGACCAGAGAATGTTCTGTTACGGGATGGATGGTGGCTGTAGAATACTGTAAAATACTAGGTAGTGTCTCCACTTAGTCAGAGAATTTAACAGAATTGCACCATAGCTCTTCCCTGGTTGTTGTTTCAAAACATCCAGACAAGGCATTTTGCACACAGCAGTTTTCTAATGACTTCAAGGCACAGATTCGGTTTATTTTTCTGTGATTACCTGTACCACAGTTCAGTCACCATCTGATCTGAAGTCAAGCAAACTGAACAAACAGCAGGCGCTATCTCCCTGTGCCAGCCTCTCTCTCCTGCTGTCTGCACACACGCAAGCTTTCATTCCACCACGGATTGGTGCTTGTCAGGGAGGAACATGTGTATGCTAATTATCTGGAGAGCACACTAACTGTTCACAGTCCAATGAGAGAGCGCAGATAAACCGACGCATGCTCTCAATATGTCTAGTTCTGATTAGAGGAGATGGAAATGAGGCCCTGAGAAGATGTGTGGTGAGAACATTGCAGGCAAGCAGCCAGTTTTTCAGTCAGATCAATACTGGAAGCCTGTGTAGCAGAGGCTGTGCCAGGATCTTAGTGCTCTTTGCTACATGTGCATAAAGAATGATGAGCACAGCATCAGAAATATGGTCAAAATCTGCAGGCAAACATGACAAGCCTCACTTTTCTTTTGTTGTTCTGAGTTACAGTAGTTGGCAACAAGGATAAAATGCAAGCAAGCCTGTGGCATGGCTTTGATTTGGGCCTATGTGACACTGGATATGGATATTCAGACACTTCTGTGTGCGCCTAACAGTCATGCACAATTTGTGATATCAGTTTTGGTGGAGAAAACACAGTGAATAGTGTTTCAATCATCCACTTAGTCACCGGAAAGGAATGTAAGAGGAGTTACTGGTAAGTCACTGAGCTTAGAGCCATTCGTGGTCTCATCTGTTGTTAAAAGAACGCCTTTGGCATAGTGGGGATAGTCGCATTGTGCTAAAAGAAAAATAAATGATGTGTTAAAATATTTAGAAATTGGTTGTCAAGTGAACAAAAAGGCATATGAAGAAGGAAATATAGTCTGTGTCACCTGAGGCAAGTTATCAGCAAAAAATACTTAAGGGTGAAGATTTAAAATGTGAGAACCCACTGACAGGTTAAGACATACATTCTCTCAATGGAAGTAAAAGAAATATTCCAAGGATTTTATAAAAAGACATAAACCTGACAAAGTAGTAACAAAACTGAACATTGTGCTGACAAAATGACCTCAAATGTTTAAAGCTAAAACCTCCAAACAACTGTCACCTCATTAAATCAAAGCGTGTTCCCACCTGACATAATGCCAGTGGGCGTTTAGATGACGACATAATTATAGGTTATAAAACTTCAAACTATTTCATTATATATCTGAGCTCAACATATTTACTAACCTCTATTTTTATTTCTCTGTCATTATCATTATCATCAATATAAAACATATTGAGACTTCTTCATACAATATAAAAACTTCAGAATGAGTCATATGAAACGAAATATATGGAAATGGATGGATAACAGCTGTCATATCAAAGCCTATAATTCATATGGAAATGATATCCATAGCATAAGAAGTATTTTCTTATCTTGGTTAACCCTTAAAGTCATGTCTATCTGGCACTATCATACTGCTAACTTTTGTTTGCAGTTATTTGATGATTATGAATTTAAACATTTATTTTTTCTTGCTCCGTCTCGGAGCAGCAGTGTCACATGCCACATGGGAGCAAACCAAGGGGCCAGAGGTTGTGAGAAGCGGATCGTAAAACCAGATCAAAAGACAATGCACCACTTTCCACACCTTCTATCAAGGCTTCCTTCCTTCTCTCACATGTTCACCACACAAAACCAGGCAAATTTATTAGTGGCAGGTGAATTTTTGGATCGCAGCTAGGATGTGCTGCTCCACAGAGCATTACATTACCATCTGTTTGTGTGAAGCTTAAAAACGTTAAAAAAAAAAAATGAAGCACATTTCTATTCAAGAGCCATTCTGTCCTTGAAAGTTGAGAATGTAAAAAGTGATCACACACAATACAGAGCTTAATGCAACTGTTCACGCTTTGCTGCAGTAAATCCTCAGCACTGTAAATCACACAAGACACCAATAACAGTTTTGTTACATTCATGTGTTCAGAACAGAGGGTGGAGTGAAGGCCATGGAGTCAGACATCTGGTGGTAATATGTCCAATAGTGCCTTCATGTGGTGTGGGATGATTTCTGTGCTGTTAAACTTTTATCCTGCTTAATGCTGTGTAGGAGTGTTTACATTATACTGTAGACGAGATCACAGTTATATAAGGACAAATATCAATGTGGTAACAGAAACGCAGTGGCCAGATATGGTTCATTTTTAATAACCACACACAGTTTTCAGCATTAGGACACAAAGAGATCACCATTACAACACTGACCTTGTCTCATCCCAGGTTTCCTATTAGCAAATTAATTAGAGGGGGTTCGTTTTAGGTTTTATGGTGTGAGACTCCACTGCCAGTCTTCATTAGTGCTGATTACTTCCCCTGCCGTGGCTGGCCTCGTACAGAGTCATAAGTCATGTGGTGATTCCCTTTTGTTCCTCTGCCCACATAGACATCTGTGTAACTCTAAACCTTCACAGGTAAATGTTGTGGTGTTTTTTTGGTGGGTGGGGCATAGCCGGGGCCAAAATCACACATTGGCTTGTTGGTTTGTATTTTAACAATGTGTCTGAATACAATGCAATTTTGATTTGTTTGAATATGCACAGTCACTCACTCCGGCAGTCCTGGAGACTCATCACCTACTAAAGATGTCATCTTATTGTGTTGTTTGATTTAATGAGTAATGGCTGTAACTTGAAGATTAATCGAATACCAACTGATACTGCTGCTGAAAGAAAACACATTAGGAGACAGGGCTGAGCTTACTGATCATTAAAAATACTTTGCATCAGGTAAGGTTACCTATCATCTCTGTAGTAGGTGCATACATGTCTAAAAGAACCAGTAAAAGGAGGAATATTGTTACATTACATGATTTTACTCATAACTTTCTAGGTGCATTTGTTAGCTAACGCGCTAAAGCTAACTATCTGTAACGTACTCAGGACATAACGTTACATAATTCAAATAAAAAGTCATGAGAAACAACATTATTCCACCGAGCCACGTACCAAAATTATATTTTTAGTACATGATGTGGGCTTAACTGAATGTGTTACCCTCTTTACGTTGAATGTCAAGAGGATAAGATGCTTTCAAGTGTAATTTTCTGTGCATGGAACTGCAAAGCTCAGTTTAGTGTTGAGGTTGGAACCCAAGCTCAACCTTGCATTCTGCAGCCCCTCAGTTCATGTACACTGGAAACAGATGGCTTGAATATCTCCACACAAATACAAAACACAAGCAAACAGTTAACCAGTGTTTCATGAGGAATGCATTTCCATCATGACTGTGCTGATGCCGGGAGACAGAGCTGGGGATTCTTGTGAGGAAATGATGTGTGAGAATGCCGCGTCAGCAAAGAAGGGATGCTGACGCGCAGAACCTTCTCAGTTCCCACCACGGATGGATTGTGCACACAAGGTGCGACTCTGCCACAACAACAGCCGTGCATCCAGAAGGACTGGAATAGTTACTAAGCTTTCATTCAAACTGTATAGAAACGCAGTGTGTTATCAGATCCAACTGATCCTTGAACAAAAGTCAACAAAAAGCCCTCAACCACGATGCCTCTGGGCAGTAGCATGACCGAAATGTGCCCTAAGCGTAAGGATGTTCTGCTCTATGGAGGTGTGAGGCCTCTCCTATAATTACCATTTCATCAGTGAAGTAAAGGGAAAACAGAGGCTCCAGCAGATTATTGTCTGGGTTGGTAAATAGCTTGCCCGCTCTTTGCTGTGGTTGCATGGTTGGCTTTGCTGCTGTCAGCCAGACAGACTGCGTGCCCTGCAGTATATGCATGCATTCAGGTCTGAGTGTAGTCTGTGTTTCAGGAAACCAAGTAAAGCTGTTGTATTATTGATAATGGTAAGAACATATTATTTTAACATTTAATATTTTATTGAAACAGCATAAAGAAACAAAGAAAACGTTCTGCACCGTCAGAAGGGCAAACATTTAAAATTTGTCTCCATTTGACTAAAATCTTTTATGTTTATCCCCATATTTTCATATTTTCACTTTGCCCAAGGGAGACTTAACATGTCCAGAGGTTTACATTATTCTGTTCAGACACAGATACTCCTCGAGAGAAGATTCCCTGAGTGACAAGCATGATTAAGCAGCGTAACAACAAACATTTCAAAATGTCTTCCCAACCACAAACACTGTCAGCTTTTCCTATAAACATTCACAGAGCTGGAGCGAGTGAATACTACATGTAAACACTCGATGATGCTTTTGTTTCTGTGGCTTCGATAAATAGGTACAGCTACTTATCAAACAAATCTGTTGAAATCTGGAACCACAGGAAGCAACAAATACATAAAAGAAATTTTACAATAAACAGCCTGTAGCGCTGCTGTGACCAAACAGCCAAATGTTTGTGAGGTTTTCATGTATTATTAATTTTATGTGAAAAAGTCAACTCTTGAATTATGAGCACAGCAACTGAAATT
>OMLM01009894.1:28366-47360 GCA_900302695.1 Helostoma temminkii | reverse complement strand
TAAGTAGATAACACTTCACTTCCTGTGGTGGATTGACCCAGCAATGCGCAGACGAATGATGCTCACACATGCAAAACTCTGAGACCGGTCATCAATTAAATATACTATAATCTATGATTTTAATGTCCTTACTCAGAGTTTGAGCTGTATTGAATTAAACATCATCAACAGTGAGCTGAGAAGAAACTGTGATTTGAGACAGCTACTGCCTACTTTACAGAATTAGCAATTGTATCCTCAAGCAGGGAAAGCAAGCGACCTGCTCTGGATTGACTTGGTGCACCTTCCATCCCATTCCAGTCATTTAATCTTGGAACAGTATCAAGATAGCGATCTCCCTTTAACCTCCACAGAGAGGACGAACACAGAAGGACACTCTCTCCACTTCATCACTCAGCGTCAAGCAGTGGTGGCATGCCAAACAATCCCATTAGCCAGCAGCCAAAGCCCAGGGACAGTAGCAATGTCCTGAATCAACTGCAGGGCTCTGCTCATTGAAACATCCTCTTTCCTTCCAACATCCATGCACTCATGTGTCAGCATATATAATGAACTCACTCAGAGCCACACTCAGCTTTTACTGTGAGGAAATAGGCAGCCGCATCGCTTTGAGTAGCTTTTTACAACTCAATGCTGATCAATTAATGACTACGAATGAGACTCTGAAAGATATTCATACAGGAAAATTAGAGTTGCTGAGAGAGAGAAGAGCATAGGGAGTGGGATAATAAACTATCAAATTGCAACTCTCAACAATCCAGCAGAGAGGTAATTTAGCAGTCACGTACATATCGATATCCCTTAAAGCCGGCAACACATGCCAAGGTTTCTGGCCTCGTATAAATGATTTATTTCCCTCTCATATCCAGGTGCCTGTCACAAAGAAATGAGCTGAGACTCAAGTAGTAACCAGAGTAATCAAAGTGGCACAAAATGTTTAGTGCTTCCTGGATCTTACACTGGTCCAGGGAGAGAAAAAGAACAGAAAAAACAAAGAATAAGGAAGAAAAGTAGCTCTTTTTGTCATCTGAAGACAAAAAAGAAGAAGAGCGAATTAAGTGTAGCAGAGGGAGGAGGAGTTACTCACGGCTCCTATCACCTTTCCACCTCCAGCTTCCCTTGTACTTCCCTGAGACATCCCCTGGAACACAGACTCCACTCAGTACCTCCGCCAGCACCACCACCAACAACAGGGGCATCTTCCTGCTAGCCATGCCCGCCTGTAACGCTTGCATCAAGGCTACAGTAGAGATTCAAGGGCCGTGGGGAGTGCTGTCTCACACTCTGCCATTTCTGACACAGATCCAAATCAAAAACATTCTCCTCAGCTTCCCATGGAGTGTTAGTCCTGGGCCATGACGCAGACGTCCCAGATGGGTCACACAGTCAGTGCAGACACCCCTTGTCCTCCTTGGAGATAGAAATGATCCTTCTGAAGTCAAAAGCTCCACGGTTTAAATGAAATTCCAGTATTAATAGAGAAACAAAAATACCTGGATTTCAGAAGCTTGGCGCTGACACACTGATCTAGTCTCTTATCTCGTCCTGCTTTTGTCTTCTTGTTCTTAGAGTTAGGGATGTATTTACAGCAGTCCTGGTCTATAGGAGCACAGTAGATAGCACAGGAAGAAGAAACACTGTATGTTCTCCTCTCTTGCAGAAAAGAAGTTCAGGTCACACTGGTGACACATCACTGATCCAGCAGCAGCCAACTCTCGTCACCCACACCAGGTAGTGACTGAATGACTGAGTGCATGTGTCCTTCCCCCCCCTCTCGCGCTCTCTCTCTTCGTCCACCCACCACTTGTCTCAGATCACATGAGGCAGTGTTGGTATGAAAATAAGAAATAAATCACAGAGAGAGTTCACTACAGAGCAGCCTTGACTTTGTCAACAGAGCGTCTGAGTGAGAGAGAGAGAGAGAGAGAGAGAGAGAGGGAAAGAGAAAGAGAGAGCACATCTAGCAAGCAAGCACAAGAGGGAGGGAGACAGAGAGGGGAGAGACTGAGTGAGACAAGTGTGGAGGGTGTGAATAGCAATTTCTCAAGTGCAAAGGCACTTGCGCTTTTGCACGACTACAATTGTCAGAGAGCACGTTTTCATTGCGGACATTGTACAGTTTGAAAGAGAAGAATGGCTGAGAACTATACTTGAATATGTGTGTGTGTGCTGTTAAAACATCATTACTGTACTCTCATGTCGTAATACATCAAATCAAAACAATATTTATACTTGGAACCCAACCGACAGACCTGCCCAACATGCACCTGTACAGACAAGCATGCAGACCAGTTTGACTGGATGTTTATGTGAATGCGACACTAAACCGATGCAAATTAGTACCTGCACCAGTTTAGAAAGGATACTATAATGATATATGTTATACACTATATATAAGATTGAATCGTTTGAAATCATTTGATAGTTTGACACTTTCATTTGCTTCCTGAACTTATCATAAGAGTAAATAACCACTGAGTGATGGGGATGATGGCATCTTTTTTAAGATGCTTAAAATCAAAGCCAGATAGTAGTGCCACAATTTTTTTAGGAAAAATACTTTAAATATTACCACAAAATTAGGATATATTTCTTTTGATGAAGTCCTTAATACAGTTCAATTCTGTATATTTTTATAGCACCAATCACAAAAGTCAACGGATTTACCAGCACAACTATATGGAAATATATATAAAAATCAATAAATACATATTTAATACTGCATTAAAGAAAATGACAAAACTGGGACACTATTCATGCGCATGCGAGCACACTCACACTGCAAACACTGCTCGTGATAAAAAGCACAAGCCCAGCAGTTCTGAGTTTCGAGTTACACTGATCATTTCCGCTGCCTGCCCTGGATGTCAGGAGGCAGGTGAGTGCAGGTTAATGTGGGAAAGTGTCCATCTGCCCTCCCCTCACATTTCTCTCATATATCCTTTATTACTGTTGTGTACAATGCAATTACCAAGTGTAAGCAGCTCCTAAACAGGCACAATGTAATTCAACTGAATGAGAATTTACAGTGTGGAAGGTCAATGTGAGGATGAAGAATACATAAATCTGGATAATGACTTAAATGCCTTATGTCACAAGCAATAATAAAATATCCTGTGTGGGTCTCCCTCTCTCATACTGTTCTCAGATTGTGTCTGATCACCAGATGTTGGTTATTTGTTAGTGTGGACAATGCCCCATAAAAATGCTCCTATTTGTCAGTCATGTAATGCTGATGTAGTGGCCCTGAAGGACCAAGCTCCTGGAGATGTAATTAATCTTGTTACATTAGCCACTGATGGAAGTCTGATTAAAACAGCTCCCTAATGATTAGGTCTCTGGAATAATTACCACTGCAGCGAGGACAGACCACTTCAGCCCCTCAGGATGCCAAGCTAACACTGCTACTACATGCGAAATGTCACTTTTTATGCCAGCTGCCTCCAGACCTGGAAATGCAAATTCAAATGCAGGAAGAACAAATGATGCAGCAGGAGCAGCATTTACAATCTGTCCATATGTAGCATAATGGCTATGGTGAATTGTGTCTTTGTTAATATGTCTGAGAAAGAGATTAGCCTCATGTTTACAGAGAACCAAAGGATATATCACAGGTGGAAAACAGGTCTGGCAAACACATAAATAACTTTCGTTGTCAGGCCGCAGAGAATGGATACATTGATGAAAAAGATTTATATTGTTATTACAATCTTTGCACAGTTATTATAGACTTAAGTTGTGTTCATTTGGTTTTGAAGTAGCTAAGACGGACAAGCATCGACTTGAGATGCTGATGTGAAGATTTTTACTTTCTGGGTTCGAGCTGAACCGCGCATGTGCGATACCTGCGGCAGTGCATTTCCTATTTCTGTCTGTTTTACATATCAAATCGCTTCTGTTAAATAATGTAAAAGTAAATACTGTTGCTAACATTCTACATATAATGCATGGTTTATCATCACATTGCTAGATGTAGTTTTGAATGTATAAAAATAATTTATTAGATAATTCCCAGTGTGACATGGCTGCTGCATTTCTTTTGTGTAATCATATAATATAATAATCAATCATATAACATCAGCTGGCAATAAAACACCACAGCTGTGTGGGCACATACATAATCTATAACTAATTCCTACCATTCACTCACATATTGTAATCAGACATGTTCACTGCCTGCTGTATTTGTGCTAATTAACATTAAAATTACACGGAGTCTCGCAGCTGGTTACCATGAAATTACTGCTAACGTACATAAAGTTTTCACTTGTGCCTTTCAAACTCAGCTCAGTTAGTTTTAACCTTCCATCTTAAGGGGCAGTAGTCAAATGTGAGACACATAGCTTGGTACCTGAGTCAGCTCATACCATCGTGAACTCAGCCTAAATGTTTTTAACGTTAAACAGCTTTGTGTGTTCTTTCTAAACTCCATAACTCTGTTCATATCTGGCACCAGCCTGGACTTGTTTATTTCCTAATGGCTGTGGCATCTGGCAGAGCTCACAGGTCCTATACACATCCTGCCAACTGTGTCCCACAGGGTCAAACCTCTGCCCTGTTATATCCTTTCATCCTTTGCACGCTAGTTGGTTTTGACAACAATGAAGGTGTCTTTCAATTGTAATACAGAATCTAAAACACATTGCGCCGCATCAACGGTTTAAAAGGGATGAAACAAGTAAGAGAATAAGTCCCATACCACCTCAGAACATCTTCTCTACCTCTGTAGCAACTGTGTAGGAATCTTTGGGAATTGCATAAAAACTCCCCTTTCTTAACAACATCACCAGACTCTAGCCAATTTTTCTCCAGGTCAGAGCAGCCAGGAATTAAGGCTAAACTAGACTTCAGTGGGACCCTTAGCTGGAGTCTCCAGAGAGTCCAGAACCTGAGAGTAAAACCACAATCAAACCACACCCTTTGTGTACTAACTACAGCTCATTCACCTGACTGTTCAGTGCATCTACGGACTTGCAGCACTCAGAACTGCTCACCAATGCAAGTCTCAAACTTGAGATCAAATGACTACCCCCAGGACTTAACACAGTAAAATGCTTATGCTTAGAAAAGTATTAAAATGCTAAGTAGTAATGTTATGTCCTTGCACTTGTGTATATTGAGCAACAGTAAGCTACATGTTCTCTCTGGCTGGAAATTGCTGCCTAATGGTCTTGAATAGCTTCAGGAGCTGAAGGGAGAAACCTGCACACACACACTATTGCTTCTACATTCCCACAATGACCTTGTGCTTGAAAATGATTTAATTGATGCCTTAGTGTAAACCCATGTCACGGTGGTGACAAATGTTTTTCTTCTTTATCATTATCTCTGTAATGTCTAACTGCAACAACATAATTCTCTCGAGTTTCATACTTAATATTTGACAAGCAGAAAGCTTACACAGAGAAAATGTAGCTGAAGATGATGACACAGCCACCATATACTGTATCCCTGAGAATTAGATCTATTTTATTCTTCTCTCTCCCCTGTGTCAGTATGGTGTTTATGAATCTTGCATTCTGGTCCTTCTCAGTTCTGCCAACGTCATGTGACAGCAGGTTTGATGGGTGGTACAACAACACCCACTAGGGATGAGCAGGTGGAGGACTGGACTGCAGCACACAGCTTGGACCACAGCAAGAGATTCGGGGGAATTGGCACCCACTTTCTGCCAATCACACAAAGTCAAGAAGAAGGGGGAGAAAGCTACACTTTAGTTTGATATTTCATTTTAAAACTTTAAGATTTTACTTTCTTTTGTTGGACTTGACACAAAGAAAGAATAGTTCTTGATCTGAACATTCAGAGAGAGGATAGCCATGACTACATCTAGTATCTGTCATACAAAGAAACCCTTGATGGTTGAAGAAACATTGAGCAAACAGTGCAAAATTGCTTTGATGTGATTGATGGTGAAATGATGAAGAAAGTATTTTTCCATTAATACTTTGTCAATACTACTTTCTTTCTCTAACAATCCTAACAGGCCCTAACAAAATATCCACCACTCCCTGCAGATGGGTGTTTTCCCCACAGCATTTAAAACTGTACTTGTAAGAACTATTTTCAAAAAGCCTTGATCCATCAACACCCAATAAATATACACCATCTCCAAACTTTTATTTTAGCATAACTAATTTAAACAATATACGCTGATTACTGAGACAGCACTGTTTAAAGTATAGTTGATGATATATTAGGTTAAATCTAGATGCAAATTAACAGTCAGTTTTGGTTCTACTTGATCTGAGCTCATCACAGTTTACACACTGAGGAATCACAATAGACCGACAGGAAGTGGTTTATTTCAGTGAGATGTCGTAACTAGTAATGAAACAGATCTGAATTTTAAGACTTGTGTGGGGTTTGTCATTAAATCGACTTTTTATTGTCTTAAAAACATTGATAAGGTACAACCAATTAAAGGTCTCATATTATAACCCTTTTGGGGGCTAAAAAACTGAATCCTTCCTAAATCCTTCCTGACGTGTCTGTAAATTCTCTTGGTGATAAATCATTGTTGGCATTTGCTGACATATCTTTGACCACGCATGGGGCTTATGAAAAGCGCACACACACACACATACACACATATACACACACACACACACACAGGTCCCAGTAATGGAAAAAAAAACAAGACAAACTACTTTATAATGTTAAATGGTAACTGCTTCAAACTTTGAAGCAGACCCAGGTTTAGGTAACAGACAGTCAGAATAAGTCCATCTTTGAGCTCGTTCTTGAAGAGAATCCAGCAACGGTATAGTAAAGTGATGTCTGTGGTTGTTCTCCTCTGTGAGGAACCGACCAGAAAAACCAAATAAATCCACTATTTCTTCAGATCCTAAGGGGATAGGAACGAGCCCTCTGTGTTTATCCATACATCCATGAGTTAGATCCGTCTACTGCACATTGCTTTTCTGCTGTTTGTAGAGAGACACCATTGTAGTGAGGACGGACATGAGATGTTGGTAGAGGCCTTGGTAGACAGTAATTGGCCAGAGCCAACTATAACAACAGATTACGACGGTGAGGGAGAAAATCCAGACTGGACAGTTCTGGGGCTGGATTCTACCACACAGGAAAAGCAGTGGTTTCACTGCTAACTCACTTGGTGTATGTCACAGAACCAAAAGCCATAGAAATCTATACAAATTATTAAATGTGGATTTTGCACAGTAGGGGCCTTTAAACACTGAAAATCAGCTACAGTTGAATTTACAGCCTGAGTCCCAGCTGGGACTAGAACACATTTTTAAAGTTGTCTTTGCTTTAAATATGTATTATAATTTATCCAACAGTGACATTCTAGCAATCGTGTACTTCACCACATTATCCCACCACCAAGACATTCTGATCTACTCTAGTATCCGGGATGAAATCATTTGACATTTTGTAAGTTTTGGCTTTTTAATTTCTTGCTAAACATTAAGTGCAAAGATATAACATCTATTTCTTTTAACCAGCAGATCACAGTTCCCTTTTCACCTCTGCTCAGTGCTGCATTGCGAGTGGTAGCAGCTGATAATCTTTTAAAGATGAAACAGGCAATCTGATTGTTATTGTGCAACTTTATAGTTCGAGCACTTACTGTGTTATTTTCAGTGCATTTGATTAGAATTTTAATTATAGTGTTTTGGAGGAAGGCAGATGGAGCATAAATTAGCCATCAGGACTCTGGCTGCACAGTGACACTGTGTGATGACAGATTTTTTTTCTCTTCAACCTAAAAGTTGCATTTTTCATTACTGTCTCATCTTCAAGAAATTGGGATCCATCCACATTGGTAGAGTTCGGGTGTTGACTCGTGGTAGGAATTACTACACAACACAACACAGTCACATCTAATCTACAGGTTGTAAATACAGTTTAGCACAGGCTTTGTGGCAGTACCTCAATGTGTGCAGTAATACTGTACTTAGAAACACAAGTAAGTACACGTTCTGCAGAGCGCCTGCTGCTTCTGAATAAGTTGTGTTCAGAATGTATGGAAGATGATAAACAGGACCACACCCAGCATTCCCTGCATGGCCAGGTTACAATGGCCTTCTCAATCAACACCACAGTTCCACCCACACCTCCAGCCCCCTATCTGTCTTCTCTGATACAAACCTGCACAGACATAGTCTCCCCCTGCAACGCTACTCTCCAATCAATGAGAAGCGACAGAAGGAACCTGGCTGAAGGTTAACATGCAATGAAAAATAAGTTTAAGTAACAAACTTTAATCTGAAGTGTGCAGTTTATCACAAACTTTCCAGTTTTCAGAGAAATAATGTAGCATAGAGTGGTTGCATTTGAGATAAAAAGAGAAAAATTAGTGCACTTTAAAGTCAAAGTTATTGTTTTAAATTAAAAATATCTCTATATACATCTTAAAATTTAAGTCAAGTCAACAAATGCAATCTGTTATTCTAACTCAACTAAATGTTAACTTGATTTTGAACTCCCAGAAATTCAGTGATTCAACTCACAATTGTAAGTTAAAGGCTTCTAGACAGAACAATTTATGTTCCTGACAACAAAAACTAGAAACATAAAATTGGCTTATATGTCAAAATTAGATATTTATGTTAATTTAAAAAATAGTATATGATTCCACAAACCCTCAAAATGAGAATTTACAGTGTGAGAATGATAATGAGTCAATAGAATAGAACAAATTGTTATCATATCAGAATATATTGAAAAGCTGCAGAGAGCTAAAGCCATCTGTGTCCCCTCCCTCCACCTCTAGTTCCAGTTTCATTCCCCATAAAAGCTGTCGTCAGTGGTCTCACCTTGCAGTGAGATTTCAGCCTGCAGCACCATCGTCCAGAATGCACAACACACTGTGATTTACGGCTGCTCTTGCTGCAGGGCCATCTGGACCATGACCACTCCTCAGCACTCAGGAACATTTCTTTCTTTCTCCTCTTTCTAATTCTCTTTTTTTAGTTTCATGTTTGCACTTTGTGTCTTCTACATAAATACATGTTACGTGTTTACATTTACATTCTGCATCTTCTCTCTCATCTGTCTATTTCTGCACACGTGCTCCTTCACTTTGCTGTATGAAAACAGTTTGCTAAATGCCCTGGACAGTACAATTTAATCTTGTTCTGTCTTGTTCTGCCTAATTACACAGATTCACACTAAAAGCAGAAATACATTTCTTCATCTTCTTTCCAAAATGCTTTTGTTAACACAAAAAGAGCCGACATGAGCTCATCAGCTTTGTTCTTATTTGTAAAGTGTGTTTGATATGAGCCTAGAGACATCCACGGTGTTGTGGTTGCACTAAAGGCAACTGCAAAAGACAAACACAATAGTGTGTGCACTTCTTTTGCAGAGACCTCACAAAATCCATGGGAACACACCATCTGAACTCAGACACAGTGGCTTTTGTTTTTCCCCCAGGTGATACACAGTGATAATCACATAACCCTCAGTGTAAATGAGCTTCATTCATGTTTATGGGAGTGTCATATCTGCAAGGTCTGCATCTTTTAATGCCCTTTTAATGTCACTAATCCAGTGCGTCTCTTAAGAGCCTTTTGCTGCAGTTTGTGATCACTGGATTGTGTGATGAGAAGCAGGTGAAACATCTGGTGTCGTATAAAAGGTGAGCGAACAGGCTTGAAAAGAGCTAAATGTACAGCAGATGTAAAGAGGGTAGCGCTGAGGTCAGCTTGTGTAATACGCCTATCGGCCAGCAGACGGCAGCGTTGTATTCAGTCGATAATGAGGTGACCCGTCTCAGCCACTGATTCCACCCCAGGGAGGCCATGGACACTGAAGGCAGATCAGGATGAAGGTGTTGAAGTGACACCTGGGAGGTCCTGAATTAGACCCTGTTAACATTAGATCTGTAAATCATCTGCTCTCTTTTCACAAGATCCCTTACACCACAGATTGATTGAAATCAATTATTTACAGATCATATATACGTACACAACCCTCGATCCTCTGAGGGCTTCAAGGACGTGTGCTCTTGAGTTGACTGAACCACACCAGACAGACAGACAGACAGAAGGTGGAAAAGAGAAGCATGTACTGTAAGCGACAGTGAATAGTAGTGTCACTACAGCTGTGACAACAGATTTTATGATTTCCCTAAGTTTGGTTTTAAAACTGCTTGCTTGCTACATACCAGCAGAGTTATTCACACTTTTATGATTATCTTTATTTTTTCTGACCTCAACTTACAGACCTAATTTTACACAATGTTTATATACACACTTAGAACATATCATAACATGCTCACTTCTCATAAATGTTTGTGTATAAATGTAAATCCAATTAAACTTTGTGTTGCACAGAGGAACACTTTAAAACTGCTTTTGTCCTCCAACTAAGATAATACATACGCTGGCATAAACCTCTAAAGGCCTGCAAAAGTTGTCCACATAAAATATTTACACCATAAAATTGCCAAGGATCTTCTTGCATATACAATAAAAGTATTGAAGCTGTATTTATTTATTTGTAAATCAAATTTTAGTACCAGCTGTTGTAGGCGCTAAAAGGAAGGATAGATGAAATACACATTCTGGCCAGGAGGTGGCACTCTAATCTTAGGATCTGGGATTCACTGACAGTAATGGTGAAAAGGACACAGATTTAGAGAAAGGAGAAGAAAGAGTGTATATTAACATGTGCATCTTTAACTCTAACTCATGTCACTGCCTCAGTGTTTATGGAGGCTACCGGACACAAATAACTTTATCTTGTGTGCTTTTACCTTTGGAAAGTGTGAGGTTATTGTGTTTCTTCTTTTTTGTAATGTCCATTAAAAATCTTTGAGTGAGATATTCTTTCTGTTTCCAAAAGAGGGCAGTAGAGTCTCATGTTGTGGTTCTGTCAGGACCGCATCCTCCTCACAGCTCTGTCTGCTAATCCAAACCTTTCCTTGAGCACATCCTCCTTGCGCTGTTTCATGGGGACTAATTACACAGGCCTTCATCAGAAGCAAAATGTTCATGATTGATCTGGTTTGTTCCCAAATCGACGGCAAAATGGTTGCATTGAGTGCATCAACTGTAAACACACACACTAACCAGAATTACTGTATCTGCTGACACAATACTCACATTAAATACTTAAGTGTCTCTACAGTACCTTATCTGTAGTTTTGCCCCACTCTTTCCCACTGTTTCCTCCATCTCTGTGTGTGATTTAACAGACCAATAAGCCTTTAATCCTTTTAATACAAACTTTCAACAGAAACTCTTTCTAATTGCATAAAATCAACAGCGAATGCGTAACCGGATCTCCTCTCAGGATATATTTAGTTTGGCTACAGAGGTGGATTAAGTTGAAAAGTAAGCCTGCAAGTTATTTTGAGGGGGAAAAGGATGTAAGAGTAGAGAATAGTGCAGGGTGTCACAATAATTCCTGTGCAGCAAAGAGTGAGCCAACACAAGGAGCATAATCATATGGAGATGATGGTGGTGGGTCTGTGATTAATGGGCCCATTTTCTGCACAGCTTGGGTAGTGGGCCTACTTGGCCCCATTAGCAAAAAGCCTAGAGCCACCCAATTCTTTTCTATCTTATTCATCAGGAAGATATGACCAACAGAAATGGCGTATTCTCGACATCTGCACAGCAGACACTATGAAATATACAAAAACATATTTCTGTTTCCTCTTTGTCTCTTTTTGCATCTGAATGCCTGTGTCAAAGGGCAGCACGTCGCTAGTATTCAGTGTGAGACAGGAAGAAAAGACATAGCCAAGCTCATATCTCTCATAATTGGTTCTTCAGGGTGTGTAGAATTGGATGCAGCAACATGCTTGTGTATTTTCTTCCTTATTTGATGGACTGCAGGGAGCAAAAGTGGCAAACACTGGCCAGACAACCGCAGAGACGTGCCAGTCTCCCTCTTAGAGCTGTATGCAAATCCACTGTTAAATTTCATTTTTCTAATCCCTTTAATCAGAAACAGGGGAATAAAGCCAGCTGGTAGGAACCCATGTTAAGATGTAATTAAGCATCTGATTGAATTTCAGTGCATACCGGAATGTGTGTGCCAAGGCGAGAGCCGTAGTACGAGGAGGGGGTGGAAGACGGAAGGGGGGAGGGATGGGCACTTGTACACCAGATTGAGTGTTAGGTTGGTGGGGGGACACATTGCCCGACGACGGGGGACCTGGAGCTTGCAGCGGGGCTTGGTATTTTCCAGCATGCTCCACTGCACGAGCGAGCAGCCATCAGAAGCACATTTTTATACATTACTATGAAAACTCCCATGTCAATCATCTCCCTGCTGACACTGGAATGACTTTCTCCTGTTTGAATTTCAAAATAACATCCCAGAAAATAGACACAAACGTCATCACTACACGTTGTGAGCAAATATGTGAAGAAAAGCAGCGCAATGGTTGTTATGGTACATTGCTTGTTAAGTGAATTCTGACACAGGCGACTCCCTCTTGCATCTCAATCCTCGTGGGTTTGCGATCACCACACGCTGCGCTTTTAGGGTCAAAGCTGACAGATTTAGTAGATGCACACATTCTGCAGCCCACCTGGGAACTGGCCAAATATGTAACCTAATCCATGGCTATTTGACAGAGGCGCATATGTGTGAACATGCATGCGCACGCACGCACGCACACAGACACACACAGACACACAGCTGTAATGAAATTCATCCACTCTAAATGTATTCAGTCCCAGACAGAGACAATATAAAGCTTGGACTAGGCAAAGGAAAGTGCTGTCACACCAGTTTAGTTGGGCTTGAACATAGGAAAGACCCATTACTGAGGCCTTTCATCACCAAGCATGGCACACTACCTGTGGGGCTCTAAAGCAGAGCATGAGAAATGGAGGCGTGTGTGCCTTTAAGGCAAGAAAGGCAGACAAAGACAGGTGACAGAAGTTGACAGGTCATCATGAGAGGGTCCTCCCACCGTCCTTACCGGTCATCCTTTACCCATGCTCTGGACTATGGCTGATGGCAGCAGGGCCCCTCTGCATAACAAGCTATGTGGTGATGAACAGGGTTAAAGGAGGCTTGGAATATACCATCCTGACCACAATTTCTCCAAATACAGTCGACTTGTCCAAAATTTCCAGTCTAAAATCTTTAAATGTTCATCCGAACAAATTTTCTTTCAGGTGCATTTTGCATGGCTCTTCAACCCTCTGGGCATTTAAAAAAATCCTTCTGGACTGAATTTGCAACTTTATATATTGTGGTAATAATATGTCACAAGAATAGGAGTATAACAACAGTCAACTAGAATTACAGGCTTCTGCTGCAAGTGTGTGCAACTATAGATGGGTCTTTGTGCATGAACCTCAAAGAGGAGTGGACCTGTTAAGTGTTTGTTTTGAATTCACTGATGGAGATCCATAGCTTCTTTCAGGGAGACAAAAGAACAGAGGTAAGCAGTAGTTCACAGAAAGGTGATGTATGATCAAACGTGAAAGTAGTATTGATTTTCCTCAATTGTGTTTGCTCCGTTTGCCACTATTAAATATGGATTCTGCGCAACTGCCATCTTGACTTTGTCTTGAAATTGACACTCTATAAAGGGCTATAGCTTTTTCAATAAACCTCTGTGTCAAGAGCGAGATCAGCCTGACACAGCCAGAGACTCCACATTTGATTTGCTTCAGAGGAGGCACATCAATGCCACAGCGGCACTCAGGTTAACCTACGTCAAGACCAAAGGCAAGAGAAGGAGCAGGAAAGCAGAATGTCAGACAGGAAGTGGGGCAGTTGCCCAAATGGTTGCTCCACCATTTTTACTGACATTATTAATTAACTGTACACATGTGCACACAGTTTTTTAATGATGAAAAGGTTATGAAAGTAATGGCCACAGTAAGTGCTTCTCCTCCAAAGATGTGGTCCAAAAATAAACATGCAGGGCCTAGTAAGTGGAGGAGATTAATCTTTGTTACGCTGTGCTATGGCACTGCCCCACTCCCCCAGCGATGGCGAAACTGTGTCTCAGTTTTCCGCCCACTCCTTAGTTACTGTAGCTCAACTACTGCTTTCAGCATTGGCTGGAACAATGTGGCTAAGTGCTAAAGAACAGGAGCAGGCACAGCGTGATTATTAGAGGGGAAATAGTGCAGTTACACTGTATAAAGAATAATTGCTTTTCTTTTAAAAATAACATTTTGATGGACACAAATGAAACAGAAGCTTTAGTGAAATAACAATCTTTATCAACACTGATTCCACTGTGTGTCTGAAGAAAAGTCAATAACACGTAAACTAATAGAGTGACCATTAAGGTAGCGCATTCATTTTAAAACTATTTCCTGGGGATGGCGCATCTTAGACTGATTTCTCTAATGGAGGACCGTCTGTGTAAATTGTAGCAGTGACCACGCAACAAACATTCTCTGCAGCGTCTATTATGGCCAAACATCCCATTCGCTGCTGCTCCTGCCTTTGTCTGGAAATGAATAAATCCAAGTTGATGTCCATCGAATGTACTGTTTAAAGCCATTGCCTGTGACAAATTGCACATTACCTTGGATGCCACGTCCTTGTGAAGCTCTTCCCGCATTGTAGCATCTATTAGATACGTTTGTTTGTATGATTAATTAAACGCTTTCTCTGACCGTTAACAATGATTTCACGAACAGATGCAGCTCAGCAGAGAGACCATTTAACACAGGAGGACAGATACGAGTGACAAGATAGACCTACAAACAGTTATCGGGTTAAAAAACACAATACATTGTGCTATTATATGTGAAAGGATAGCACCGCAAGCACAGATAAAAGCACAGGTCCAGGATAACATTTTGAACATACATGTTTTAGGCAAGGGCCTTTAGTTCAAACTAAGGAATATTTAAATGCTAATGGTACAACCAGCAACCAACCAATCAAGTCTTGGTCTCAAACATTATGAAAACCCGTCTCAAAGAACAGTGGATGTTACAGCAGCAAAGGGAAGTGACAAAATACTCAACCTAAAGAGCCTTGTACATGCAGTAAGCAATGCGTTGTAACATGCTAAATGCACATTAAAGATGGGTGCATGCTTTTGACCTTCACATTAGTCATTATACAAAGATTCACAGAAATATGCAGACATGGACTTGCCTCTGCAAGCCCATACAGGTATGTTATCCCTACAAAGCTGGTCTCATTATTCTGTGTCCCATGACATTTCACCACAGCAGAGAGCTCCCATATTAATCTTGAACTCTGTGTCTCCTGTTCCCTGCACATTGCCTCTAATGACAGTTTTATCACAACTTATTATTTCTGCCCCAACCCCGAGCTGAAATTATGTAAATGCTGCATGTTTGCTGCGGAAAACATCTTTATATTTTGCTTTAACGGTCGCTCAAGCGGGAATCTAATTCTGCTCACAGACGACCTAAATGAATCGGCTTGTTACGGTTTGAATAATGGTCTGAGCATCAGGAGACGGGGTCGGCTGGCTGAAGGTTGAGGAGGAGAGCCCCACTTAGTTAGGTGCCGCCTTATCGGATTGTACCCCCGCCTCATTCATTACCTTCCATCACTTCTCTCATTTGCAATAAGCAATATCATTACAGGATGATTTGCCTCAAACGTTGGGCTGAAGTAACATCTCGAGGCAGGAATAACTGCTCCAAGATTTGTAATTTGGACTGCAATATAGGCCGGTAATAAAGCTTCACATTCACTCTCACCACACTCATGACCTGCCCTCTTTGTTTTGCTCTCTGTCTCTTTCACACATGCACATCAAGACAAGCAGTAATGTAGAGAATAACACATTACCTTGGGTTTAATAGGATTTTTTTTGAATGCACAGCATCTTAATTGCCATAAAAGCTTCACAGGTGTCTCAAATTTCTGCTTCTCTCTATTGTTCTGTCATTTTTCCAGAGTTTGACTCTTTGTCTTACCATGCTCATTCTCTGCATTGAGTCTCTCTGTCTCGTTCTGTCTCCCTCTTTCTTTCTTCTCCTAACAGCCCTATTTGCAGTCAGTGAAACCAGACTCTAGCCATTCTATTTATTTAGGTAGTTAACTGAGCAAATTCACAAACAGCAGGCCTGATTTCCAATTACACCTAATTTTTCTGAGCATGAGAACGTCTCTTGAAACGACTTAAAAAGCCCATACTTCTTTTGAGGCCCGAGAGCCTTCAACCTTCAGAGACTACAAAGAGATTATATGATCAATATACAGTATCAAGTGTGGATCGACACATTAAAAGATATGTCCCCTGTCCAGTTGTCCTTTCTTTCATTGCACACAGTTACTACAGTTAACTCAGTTTTATTTAAACAACTTGGCCTGATTTAGCGAGAGCGTGTGAATCCCCCAATTACTTCTCCTGCCACATGCCAACCGTTGGTGGGCACGTCTGATGTCTTTATGGTATCTTGCGCGTTGGAAGTCTATCCTCTGTAATTAGCAGGATGTTCCCTAACGAACATTTCACAGCATGCTTTCACGGCTAAGTATGTGACTCCCAATAAATTAGCAGCTCGTGGTGAAATTAAAAGGATCATCCACCTATTTTGAAAACTAATCCTCTCTTCTAATCATCCATCACCCATGTAGCATGGATTAAGTCCACTCAGGCACCAAAATAAATGGGACAAGGATGTAAAATACAACTGGCCATATGGTTTTATGGTTGAGCTCAAGCATCTTGCACTTGATACTAAAAACACAGGAGTTTTAGAGATAAAAAAGTAACTCCAATGATAAACCTGTATTGTTATTGCAAACATACGGAAAGTCTCACTGCTCCTTTGTCTGCTACTAGGTGTGTGTGTAATGCCGGTTTTGTCATAGTGGGGGTGAGCTGCAGGGGTATTAAGAGAAAGACAGTGTACTAGACAATAAGAGCACCACACCTGTAGGCTTGCCAGAGTTGGAGGTGGATAGAAGTGCCTCCTCAAGGAGCATTTCTCCCCTTTTGTCTGAATGGTCATTGATTGTGTGGGCGACTGAGGATCGACAGCAGCCTGCAGGCAGGGACAGATTGGACAGTGCCGCTGGAACACACAGGCAGCACCAACACTCTCTCCATTTGGGGTCTGTGTGGTTCACATCCCAAATGGTAGGACAGAGGACATTGAATTATGAGTGATGCACAACCACTGGGCAAGCATGCAGGAGCATTTGTTATGATTTGTGTAGGTATATATAGGTGGCTAAGGGAATGGATTTTCTGCACAGCATAGCACAGAGAAAACATATTGATATAGAGTGACTCCATGGTTAATTTCCCTACATGCTCATGCAGATGCTTACATCATGAGGAGAATTCTACTGAGAAAACATTTCAAGCTGTGTTTAAGCTTTTTCAATTTTCAGGTGCGGTTGTTATTTTAGTCTTTTCCTGGTTTTCCAGATCTGTCTCAGACGAACCTCTGTTCTCTAAAAATAAATAAAGAATGGCCTCTAACCTCTGCTGGCAGACACTACCACGAAAACACACACACACACGCACACACACACACAGTCTCCTTTACCTCTCCTGAACTGGAGGCAACTTCTTATTTTGCAGTCACGTCTGTATATTTAGGAGGGAGGGACTGGAGTGCTTCTCCTTGGCTCTAGGTCAGGGGGTTCGTCCGCCAGAGACTCAGACTTCTACAGGCTTCTCAGTGCTCTAATGGGGCACCATGGGAGAAGAGGTTTCAGTCGGGACTATCTAACTCCTGTGGCAAGCTTAATTGGGTATAAAGAGATGCAGCCCTCCCTGTGCCCTCCACCTCAGGGTAAATCAAACGATATGTTTAAGGTAAGGGTCTAGATGTGGTGTGCAGGTTAAAGCTTGCCTGGAAGGGAGGCACTGCGCCTGCTCGAGGTTTTGTATTCTTGAAGTGTGCAGGGCATTACTCTCAGATGAATAGTTTTCCCGATGACCACAGTGGTGTACTTAGGGCTCTGCTGGAATTACCCCTGTTTCAAGGGGAAACGGGCTTTAACATTGATGAATGGACCGGACTGTCACTGCTCTCCTACTTTCTTCAATTCCTTCTTTAAACAGATAAATCAAGTCAGAATCCAATGGCTGTGTATTTCCAGGGCTACTACTGAACATAAAATCCACACACACCCACACATACACTCACAAGCACACATACACACAAAGAAAAAACAATCCCAATAAGAACGCAAATAAATCACTCTGAATCTGCAGGTCAATAGTATTGAACAATAAACGTCTGTTTCACCGTTGCTTCATCAGTGTTCAGAGTAAAGCTGGCAGAAGAGATATGGTGGGGGTTGGCTCAGCATGGAGGAAAGTGTTAATGTGTGTTAATACACTAAAAGCCATGGGGCCTTTTCTTTGTGATTGATTGTCACTACTAAATTAATGTGTGTGACAGTTCTAGAGCTGCACTATAGGTGAAGCAAGTGCTATCAGCAGTGGCAGGTAAAGAAAGCAATATTGGTCAGATTTAGGTGACAGAGAGAAGCTTGATCTAAATCAGGTGTCTTCAACTCCAACCGATCGAGGCATATAGCCATCCACCCTAAGCCTGGTTCTGCTGGAGATAGTGTGTTGTGATTTTTTTTTAACCTACTTTTGTGAAAACCATCATAGTACACCACCAATATACCACCATATTAAATAATTGTTAGAATTAGCTCCCCTAGGAGGCATCCGAAACAGATCCCCAGGCCACCTCGCTGGCCCCTCTCGATGTGAAGAAGCAGTGGTTCTACTCCGAGTTCCTTCCGGGTGACTGAACTCCTCACCCTATCTCTAAGGGTGCGCCCAGCCACCCTGCGAGGGAAACTTATTTCGGCCGCTTGTATCCGCGGCCCTGTCCTTTTGCTCATGACCCATAGCTCATGGCTATAGGTGACGTAGGAACATAGACTGACCTGTAAATCAAGAGCTTTGCCTTTCGGCTTAGCTCCTTCTTCACAAGGACAGACCCGTATACCGACTGCATTGCTGCTGCCGATGCACCAATCCTTCTGTCAATCTCACTCTCCATTTTTACCTCACTCGTAAACAAGACCCCAAAGTGCTTAAACTCCTCCACTTGAGGCAGGATCCCCCCCC
>OMLM01009894.1:0-28346 GCA_900302695.1 Helostoma temminkii | reverse complement strand
CCCCCCCAGCCACCTTTTTCTGGTTGAGAACCATGGCCTCAGACATGGAGGTTCAGATTCTCATCCCAGTCCCTTTGCTATTAGCTGCAAACTGCCCCAGTGCCAGCTGAAGGTCCTGGTACGATTAAGCCAACAGGACAACATCTAACATTCAAAAAGCAGAGATGAGATCCCGTGGTCCCCAAACCAGAGTCCAACATGCACTAGGAACAGATCTGACTTACTGCCAGCAATGCGAACCAAACACCTGCTCTGGTCGTACTAGGACTGGACGCCCCTTAACAGAGGGTCCAGAATCCTGTAATCCCAGAGTACCTCCAACAGGATGCCACGGGGGACAAGATCGAACGTCTTCTCCAAGTCCACAAAACACCTGTGGACTGGATGGGTGAACTCCCATGAACCCTCAAGCACCCTCGCAAGAGTATAGAGCTGGTCCAGTGTTTCATGGTCAGGACGAAAGCTGCATTGTTCCTCTCGAACCGGAGGTTAGGTTATTGGCCTAATTCTCCTCTCCCACATAGACTTTCCCAGGGAGGCTAAAGAATGTGATCCCCCTGTATTTGGAACACACCCTTATGCTCGAACATGGTGTTTGTTATGGACAATGTGTGACTAGCACAGAAGTCCAATAACAAAACCCCACTCTGATTCCGATCGGGGAGGCCGTTCCTCCCAATCACGCCCCTTCAGGCATCACCGCCATTGCCCATGTGGGCGTCGAAATCCTTCAGTAGGACGATAGAGTCCCTAGTTGGAGCCCCTTCCCATTCCTAACCCCTAACCCTAACCCCCAGGTGAGCTAGGGAGCTATAAGCAAGCCCACCCCTGCCCCCCGCCTCTCACCATGGACAACTCCAGAGTAGAAGAGAGTCCACCCTCCCTTAAGGAGTTGTGTTCCAGAGCCCAGGCTGTGCGTGGAAGTGAGCCCGACTATCTCTAGTCGGTACTGCTCAACCTCCAGCACAAGTTCAGGCTCCTCAGCGAGGTGACATTCCATGTCCCAATAGCCAGATTCCTTGTCCAGGGATTGGGTCATCGGGGCACCCCCCACGACTGCCACCCAATCCACAATGCACTAGCCCCTTATGCTCTGAGCCTTGAGCCCCTGGCTATATAGCTCCTAGGGTCATTAGTCATTCAGTCAATATTTTTGACAATTCCTTCGTTTTTTAGAAAATGTTGTTTAAATGTTTGCGCATGTAAAAATCTAATTCACCTAAAGAAAAACAAAAAATTATATTGTGACATGCAAATATTATGTATATGTGGTATGAGGGCAGATGTTTTCAAAATTTAAGATGGTCTGTAACATTGTCAACAGTGTCATGATTATTTAATCATGAAAGTCTGACAATGGTAACATGCAGGAAAGATTTTATTGTCGCTCCCAATGATTGCTCCCATTTTCCATCAGCGCTGATCAGCTGAAGAGGGCAAATCAAGCTGAGCAATAAATGTTCTGCTAATCTCAGTTCACTCAACTGTTACACTGCCTCGATCCATCCATTATCTGTACTGCCTAATCTATTGAAGGTTGCAGTCTTTGGAAAAGAGGGTGCAAGTGAGGGATACCCTAAGCAGCTTGCCAGTCCATTATAGAGCCAACACAGAGAAAACAGCTATTCATATTAAAATTAATATGGAATTTAGAGCCAGTAATTTATTTAACCTGGACACCTTTGGACTGTAAAACGAAAGAGAAAATGCAAAGTCCACACAAAAAGACCACAGCTCACTGTCAGGTTCAAATCCAGATCTTTAGTGTTGTGAAGCGACTAACTGCAGCATGCCAAATATGGAAATTATTTAGAAAATGTATGGAAAAGTGAGAACACGGGAGACAAATTCCACAAGTTTCATTCACAATTTACAGATTACATTACAAATGAATAAACACAAAGAGCGTAGTTCAGATGCGAAGTAAGGATAGAAAGAGAGCTAGTTTTGGAAAACGGAGATTTTCTCTAAAGAATATAATTCTGGTGCTACCTTGACATGTTAGGATGGCAAAACCTGTGCATTATTTATCCATTCTGTTTCCACTGCTCACTGTAGGACGCAGCATAACCACATGACTGATGGTAAATCAATACTAAGCGGCCCAGTTCTCAGTGAACATATGGCACAAGAGCAGAAACATCTGGAAATGTCAAGATTTCAGAAAGCTTTGGTAGTGGAAGACACAGCTGCGTACACCAGCCAATCAACAGATACGAATGTAGACATATAGTTGGGCGCATAAAAGCTGACCTGGCTAACCTGTCAGAATCCCAACAAAGAATTGAATGAAACCAATGTAAATCTTTACTGGAGACGTCTGTAATGCTGACATGGTACAGCAGTGAAGGGGGCTGGTGTTTGACGGCACATGTCAGATGTACTGAGGACGTGTCACACAGGAGTGATGAGAGCCGTGTCAGCTCCTCACTCACGCCCCATCCCTGTGTGCTGTGTCAGCTACCTTCTATTGATTGTCAGGCTTCTTTGGGGAATTTCGCTTGATCCGTTGTCACAGGAGCAGCAAAACCAATTGAATAGAGAAATCAGATGTATAAATAAGCAATGTTCTGCATGAGGACGCCCAGGAAAGACACAGTGACACAGTCACCTTCAAACAACCTTGCAGCTACTCCCAGAACGATCAGCGCTGACCAATGCTCTAAATCCCTGACACCCTCATATCCTGAATGGCCATTCATGTGCTTTTAAATAGACAGAGTGCTTGTGTCTCTCACTGGGTTCTGTAGGAAGGGTTTTCAAAATGGCAGAGAAATTTCTCCATTGATTTAAATTGCCACTATAAAATTATAAGACAAGTTTTAAATCTATCGTTAAAGGGCTCATTAAAATCTGTAATTGCTGAGCTGGATACATTTGGTGCTGTTAAAAAGAGAGTGTCCTGTCATTCATTATTGTTACTGTCACAGGGTATCTACTGTATGAGTATATATAGTACTGTAGCATAAGTTTAGTACTGACCGGCATCAAATGGAGTATAAAAATCTAGAATCGGCTTTCTTGAAACAATCTGTGATAAAGCGCGTAGAACTGTATCTAAACGTTGCCTATAACATTTCAAGTTTCTGCAAAAGAAGATAAATGAAATATTAAAATATAGGATTCATTTATTCATCCCATAGATGGCAATATGCACTTTAAGAAGATTCAAGCAGCTTGAGCATGCAGGGCAAGATACCTCGTCTCTCTTGCTATTCATTTCACTCTGCAGGTAAATCACACTTCATCACGGCTCATAAATAACTTTCTCTTTCAATTCTATAATTCATCTCCCTGGGATGATAAGCACAACACTCTTTTCTCAAAGCCACTAAGTTAACAAAAACACATGAATGAAAGATTAAAAGGCTCCGTCTAGAAAGAGGATTCACAGTAAGGCTGCAGCTTTATTGCTGCTGAGTGGTCTTATTCTCATCACTATGCTTTGTTTACTGCTGTTACTGCTTGTTGGGTCAAGAAACATGAGCTCAGCACCTTGGCCTCTCCCTCAGACATGCACAGAATGGCATTGTCAGCACACTCTGAGGACAGTCCACTTGTTCAGCATGCAAGACGTTTACCAAGCTTCACTGTGGCTGTATATGGAGAGAACATAAAATGACCAGTTTCAGTAGGACAGTACATTGTGTGGTTTGGATGTGTCAAAGTCCACGTTCCAATCACTCGCAGGTAAAGATGAGCTGCCCCGTGGGTCTTTCTGTAAGACGGTCTACCTCCACTCAGTGCAATCAACATCAAACATAGCACATCAAGTGATTAGATGAGTGGTTTATGGGTGGAAGCCTCACAGAGCTGGCCACCATTTTCTCTGTGTTCATAACCCTAGGGATGAAACAACTAAAGGTGAGGACAAAACAAAAGACACTTCGAATGACAGTCCATTGACAGCAAGATTAATGACCCGACACACAAAGGTCTGGAGCAGTTCGACCTTTTGATAAGACATCCTGGACTCTTTCTGCCACTTGGATGCAGTCCATATAAATTGTCTGTAGATTTCAGTGGCCAATTAATGAGCGACTCTGGCAAATGATACTGTCTCTCACACCCTCTGTCCCTGCCAGCACTTCATCTAGATAATCTGATACTGTATCACAGACAGAAAGAAGAAAAAAGACCTGTCAGAGATTGTGAAGGGCAGTTAGTATGTATGGTAATGTGCCGGTTTTAGTACGGGTGAGTGGAGTGCAGTGCGTGAGTGTGTGCGTACTCTGGGGTTGTGCAATTTATGACTGGAGCAGAGGTAAGTGGGCAGGTTGAAGGCCTCTTCAGCACTGTTGTTGATATGGAAATGAGAAATTATGAAGACAACACTATCAACTTCACATCGCTCTGCACTGTCACAGTGATAAAGGGCATGAGAGGTAATTATTTTAGTAAAAATCCTGAATTCTGAGACAATGAAGAGGCCTTGTTGTGCCGTTGTTAAGTTTTACATCCTCACAAATCTTCCAGAGTGTTCACAAGATTTCACAACATATCTTCAACCATCAATAACAGGCTACACTGTTCATTTTCACATAAATTTATGCAAATACAGTAGAAAAATCTGGGCATATCAGCCTTGCCAAATCTCTGGGGCTAGATACTTAAAACTGTACAAGGAACAATTCGATAAAAACTGTTTGCACAAAGGAAGAAATATGTATATGCAGTCATGGCACCAAATGTGTAATCCCCTGCATACGCAATGTTACACATCTCGTTATAGTGCATATCTCACTCATCATACAGCTCAGCCAATGTGAAAATATGCACACGTGCAGGAGCCCACACAGACAATTAGGTGTAGATGGATGTTGATACACCCCCATTTAACCATGTTTGGACATAAAACAGCCTCCTCCTGTCCTTTGTCTGGCACAGCAGCAGCGTCCTGTAACACTGCCAGAGCAGCTTTTATGTTGTTACACACGGTTTTTATGTCTTAGCGTGTAGTGAGCCGCATCAGCCTACTGATTAATGACACATAACACATTTGTAATCTGATGCATATTGTTTCATAAATAAATGGGATTTGACTGACAACATCCATACCTATTTAGTGATGGTGGAATAAAATAATGCTTTAAATGAAGGCACGGTGATGCATACCTATATAAATGTTATTATAGCGACATTTGGTCTGGCCACTGTTGAGACCTAATTTGTGTAAAAAGGCTCTAAAATACCTTTACCTACATTATTAATCAGTATCATAGTAATTAAAGGAACAAAGTCCTTGTTGAGAGGTGGTCAGGTTTGGTGTTGGGATCATAGTACCCAGGACTTTTACACACTAAAACACAGACTAGAATTGTGTTTTAGCCACGATCTTTAAACAATGTCACCACATACTAGTAACCAAACCATAATTTTTTACTACTACTTTTTGTGTGCCTAAACTTAACCAAGTTGCTTTTGTGCCACAACACAGCCAAACTGACATGGCTAACAATTTTAACTGGCTGTTGGGTCCTTGTACTTTTTGACCAATGGCAAATCCATCCAATTAAGTCCTTTGGCTGAAAAGTACACGGACCCAGAATTACCACCAACATATTTAAATCCCTGATATCCATTTACACCGATATTAAAACAAATCGGATAGCAGCTCAATTTTTAATTTTTCAAATTTTACTATTGAAACAAAAAAAAGAAAAAGAAAAAACATTTAGGGTTTTTTTTTTTCTTGAGGTTAGGGTACCATTTCACATGATGCCTGCTGCCATGGGGGCGCTGTTTCACCATATGTCAAGATGATCCTGGCAACCAACATTTGGTGACACTGAAATAGATGCCTAACAGAGCACTATTTGCTCTTATGGGTCATTTACAATGATAGTGACAAACAACCTTTCTCTGTGTTCAGATTGAGGACTTCACAGTCCGTCACTGCATCTTAGCAAGCAAATCTTGCCTGGAGAAAACAAAGGGGTGAACATGTAAACATCATTCGGTACTCAGTAAACAGTATTCACTTGATTTTCGTAACTGAAACTGATGAAGCAAGTAATATATAAAAATCTGGCCGAAACTATCTTGACACTCTATGGTCACTAGGGGTGATATACATCCTCAATATTTAACAATATATGAGGCTTATCACAATTACACCTGTGTGTGTACAGGGGCTTATTACTGGTTGAACAAACACAATCACATACATATATTAAACTGGTAAGGAGTTCAAAGGCAGTGATCATTAACTAGTCATCAAATCTATTGAAGCATAAAAAACTGTGACTTCTACTAATGTTAAACCAACGAAAAGGGCGTGAAGGATATAGCAATATGTGGTTTTAGAATGGCTTCTGCTCAGGGGGCACTGTACCCTTCAAGCTACGCCTTGTGCAGTCAAGTCCACAGAGCTGATAAAAGTGAATGCTCAGTACACAGCTGCACTTGTGCACCAAACCCTGAAGGTGTGACAGACAATGGCAATAAAACTAAACAACGGCGAGATGGTAGAGGCAGCTCTGCTCTCGCTCACCCTTACTGTCAGAGACATGACATTAATACGGAACACAGAAACAGCGAGTGGGGGAAGTGCACCGTATGGATTCAATCGGAGGGAGGGAAAGAAAAGGAACAGAGGAGAAAAGCTGACACTTGACATTAGTCACCTGAATGCAGTGAAGGTTCTACCAGCATCAGCACCATCATCATCACCATCAAGCTGTCGGTAAAACAAATGTGTACTGAATGTACAGTGTGTGTGCGAGGTAGTACTTGTGTGCCTATGTTTTCTCTTTTCTTGAATGTTGTGGCACAGCTATTTGTGTTTAACCCCTCATACTTGGCCCTGCCATGGGGCTCCTCTTGAAGGCAATCACATGACAGAGGCCAATGTCCTCTCAACATCCTTGAGCACTTGTGACGGGCACTCAGCCATTGACTGATCGCCCGCTCGTTCTCTCTCGTCAGCACTTTCTCTCATCTCGTCATCTATGCTCGGCGGCAATAAAACCAATGTCATCCTGCTCCTTGTGAAGTTCACATGGAGAGATAAGGGAAGAAAATCTTTTTGTTCTAAATTAATTTCTCACGGTCTTTGTGTACACCACTTCCCAGGTGGCATTTAGTGCATTTAGCGCTGACAGGGAGCTAATCTTATGGTTCCTCGCCTGATTTCAGCCTTCATTAGGAAAGCCGTTGCTTCAAAGTAATTTTCCACTTGACTTTTAGAGTGAAGCGTGTGTATATGTGGGTTTCTAAATGGAAATAATTGATCAGGTGAGACTGTTCTGGAGCAACAGGAGTACCTTTGTTAAAGCTGCATATAGCTGCTGAAAACATAAGGGGAATGGGGCTGTCTATCAGGCTTATTACCTGGACGTGATCATCAGTATGGGGACGTTGTCTAGGGAAATCTCTTATAGGCCATCAAATGGGCTTAGCTACTGCTATGTCTCCTCATATCATCCAAGAGATGATGTCCTGATGTCCATATGAGAGTTTAGGGAGTGATAATAGTCATACAAAAGGCCAGAAACTGAGGGAAAGTATTGACAGTGCTCGTCTATAACTCAAGTTTATATTTTTTGTTATCAAAACAAGAAAATTCTTTAAGTCTAGAAAGTAATGCTATCTCCCAGTGTCCCCTAACATTTCTTATCCAAATCATTACCTGTGCAGTAGATGGCAGAATGTTGGAACTGAGCTATGAGTGCTTGTAGAGATTATGAGGGTGCAGGTGGGACAACAACATTAGAAAAAGATAAGGGAAACTCATAAAATAGCAGCATTTCATTTCCTAAAAACACAATAGATGCCAGGGCTCCCTGATAAACTATCTACTGCTGTGTAGAGTCATAGCTTGGTTATCGTTTCTGCGAACAGAAAGGGTAGAGCTGGACTACATAGACAGGAAACTGGAATGTTAGGATCCCAACATGGAGTTTTTTGCATCTTTTTGTAAAATACAGTTTGTAGTAAAATTAATTTCAATAAAATTGAAAAATGTGCATGATCTGAAGTCTTTTAGATTCCATCCAAATTCTCTCCACACACCTGACCTGCTGCTCCCTAAGCACAATTCACATTAATATTTCATATCACAAACATGGATACAGACACATACACAGACGCCTCAGTGTTGGAAAATCTCTACATACAGTCTTATACATTCTTAGTGCTCCATTCAAAAACACAGACATGAGGCATAAAATAAATATCCAAGCCGTGAAATTTCACATTTTTAAGATGTTTTACACTTTTTAATCCTTAATGACTAAAAAAACAGATATGTAAAATCTAAAATACTGTTCTACATTTTTGTTTAGCTCTTTAACAAGATACAAATCAACCATTACTGTTGCAGACAAGTGATTTTCGTTTAATAATTAGTTAAATGGACAATAAAATATGCAAACATTCATACTTCTATGTACAAAGAGTCAGAGAGTCTTGTTTCCTACAAGCTTTAAGCCTGTAATTTACCCATTCCGTTTCTCACATTGTAAGTACTTTGCCTCCTGAAATGTGTTTCCATGCATCGATTTTCTCATTTACATTCTGGGAGTTCATTACAGGTTTTGTAGAGAATGAAAATCCCTCGAACAGTCGCTTCTGTGCATTTGAGTAAATCTGCATAAAGTTTAACATGCTCTAGTCAACTTTAGTGTCCTAATGTGGCAGTAATGAGAAATACCTGCTTGTTTTTACAACTTACAATGAGACTCATCCTCCTGATTAAAAAGTGTCTTAGTTTGGATGTGTGAACACATGCATTTGTTTTTCAGTGGCTCTTGTGCTGTATTCATTTATCAAAATCAGATGCTGAATGTAATAGAAAACATAAGTCCAAATGTTCGATTGCTCTTCACAGAGACAAGCGGTGTGGATTTAATTTCCCTGAGCTGGATTTGCAGTTTTTACTTAGAGGATAACAAAATGACCAGACGGCTCCTTCCTCTTTTCCTCATCCTCATTGATTGTCCACACGTCTGTGCCTCAGTGTCTCCTGGCAGCAGAAGCCAAAGTGATGGAGACAAAAGGCAGTTTGGATATTAATTCAGCGTTCACGTCTTCTTTGAGGATCCTTTCACATGCAAAACGCAGAGCTGCGCATTGGGCGGAAGGGGACGCTGACAATTACAGCCTCACATTGAGCCACCGTTGGAGACACTCTTCAGACTGATTGACAAATGAAAGCCCTGAAAATAGCTTCCATTTAAAACAGCCACTTGCCAGAATAGAGGGGATCATCTCCAATATCTTGTCTCAAATGGGAAAGGGAAAAAGATGAGCGCGCATGGGAAATTGAGCTCACAATTCAGTATTTTACAAAGGCCGTTTAGGCTGTATGCGTAGAATACCCAGTGGTATTGCAGAGCCTTCAAAGCTCAAATTCAATGGAACATCAAGATACAGCAGCGACTTTCACGGGGGAATTTGCATTTCACTGTTCTTTCCTCTCAATCTAAAAACTTTCTATGCTGTGCAAACTAATCCGCTCTCCTGCACATACACAGACGAACATAAACAAGGGAAGCACCACTGATTAGTCCAAACTGCCTTGTTCATGAAGTGAAAAATCAACAAAATTGTCTGGAAATCTCTGTCTGTGATTTCTGAGGAGACAAACAGAGATTTTCATTATTCTGCAAAGCACGTAGACATATGGATTTCCAATCATGGATGTTGCTCAGTTTGTCTGACAGTGCCTCAGTGTATCCAATTCACACACAGCGTAGAAGACGGATGCCTGTTGAGCAGCTCATCACATGTGAAACCAGAATGACATGGCCTCCGTGTGTATAAGAACTGACTATGTTTTTTCTGCTAAGACTAACTACTATTTTACCGTCCTTTTTTATTTCATATTGACATTTTCAGATATGACAGAAAACAACAAATGTGTGAGAAAGAAGTAGTGTAGCCATATATTATAAATAGCCAGAAAATGAATGAATAAATAAAAAAATAACAAATAACAAAATATACAGTGTAAAACCTGTTTTTATTGTAGGTTGAGTTATCATGACGTTTCCTGCTGGAGATTGCTTTGACTCTTAGGATGTATAGCCTGAAGAATACCCCCCCACCCCCGACGCAGACTAGAAGTGAGAAAGCCTCCACGTGGACGCTTTAACAAAAATCATTTGTCCCGAGGGTAAAAACTAGTAAAATAACTGCAATTATCCAATAACGTGTAAACAGTAGTAAAAAAGGAATAAGGCAAAAAAGATTCAGTCTTTCTGCAGAGTGCATGAGATGCGGGTAGCCAGAGTAGACACAGCACAGGTATAAATAACAAGTACTTGTGTCTGAGAGCACAAACAGCTGCAGGGGAGTGCTGCATGCTGCTGTAGGAACACAAACAGGTTCTTTAATAGAGAGAGGGATGTGAGGAGAAATTCATTTGTGAGATGGCACTCTCCCGCAGCCCCACAGCACAAACCCCCTGAGAGGGATGTTGTGGCTTGGTGGATGGGGACTGATGTGTGTGTGAGATGGGGTGGTAGTGGGTGTGGAGCAGATTGAGGAAAGGGGTGAAAAGATGCAGAAGTGCCTGTGTCATGTCTCTATGGAAATCAATAGACTGCACTGCACACAGAGTGCACTATATCACGCATGCATACAAGTGTACACGCATGCACAGAGTTACAGCGCATCAGAGAAAAGGTGTGAACATTAGAAAAAATGTGCAGCTACACTGGTATTGAATTTGATTTAAAAGCAATGATATAAGAGGGGAAGTGATTTCACTGTTTTCTTTCAAGTGCATCCAAAGGAATTAATAAAATCCTTATTAAAACCACTCACTGTGCCTTGCTATATGAATAATCAATGGGAAAAACACCATATTGCTGCTTGAGGGATATTCTGAATTAGATTAACAAATGCCTGAAACAAGGTTTCCTAACTTTTGCTTAGAATGCCAAAGAGGTTGGAGATGCACGTGTAGGTCTTAATAACTACTAAATTAGTCAGCATATTTTATGATGACGCTACAGCCTCAGCCGTTTCTGTTGATCTTGCTTAAACTAAAGCACCAGCAATGACTTCAATCTTGCAGGAGACACAGTTATGAGTGGAATATGTTGCCATGTAACCACGTTGCAAGTATGATGATACTGAGCACATCAGTAAAGTTTTGTGCCAAAATATCCAATACTCCAGCACCGATCCAGTACTAGTGGTTTAGTTAAGCAACATACATCACTTGATTAGAAGTTAACAAATGACTCTGGTCTGGTTTAACACAAAAAAAAGGTTAAAACCTCAGAGAAAGCAACTTTCATTGACCTTTACTAAGGTGAACAGTTACATGTTGGTCAGCCATTATAGTTCTAAAATGTAGTGTTTCATTCTTTCATGAATTAAAAAGAAAATGTAAAACCTGCTCTTTAGTTGTATTTTAATGTAATCTCCAGAGACGCCTCAATGTTTTCATTTCAAAGTGTAGTATTTTGTCTTGTGACCCCTTAAAGCAAGTGTGACCTGCCCCAGACATCACCTTCCCCTTGGAGTAACTTAATTATTGATCCAACCTTAACAATAGTGAGCTGAGGCTCAAGGTGAAGTCGCACCGGATATATGTGAAGCTGTAGCCAAAGGTGTGGAATAAAGAAACGACACACTGAATCTCAGGACATTAAATTTCAAGCCTAAGAGCAAAATATCAGTAAAAAAAAAAACTGCTGTGCAGGACATGAACAAAGACAGTCCCCTTGCACATTCAAACACAAAAAGAGAAAAAGGAGGAGAAAAGAATAAAACAAATGCCCAAACCTCCTGGAGCAGATTTTTCATCATTAAATGATGGCCTGAGGGTGGAGGGAGCGTGATGAGGAAACACTGGCTTGTGCCCTGCTCTGTAATTAAATGGTAGCCGGATGGAGTGAGAGGCAGGGAGATGATAAGCACTGGGTTCTGTGCCCCAGGATACAGGAACATTGTCAGATGCTTTAAACAATAAGGTTTTCTGTTTTGCAGAGAGAAAGGTGGCAGACGGATGTTGTCATCCAGTGGAATCACAGTGGCCTCTCTCTCTAACAAATGAAAAACAAATGTTAAGAAAATAGCAGCCAAGACAATGTATGATTGGAAATATGCTCAACGTTGAGCCAGTGCTTGTAAGAAATGAATCTAAAGGGCAATGCTGGGAAATATTCCTTTTCTTAAAATTAGACAAACATAAAGCCTTTAAGGTTAGCTTAGCCTGCTGTGGATCATTTACTGGATGTGAGATGTACTAACCTCTGTGTAATTGCATGTAAATGTATTATTTATGTTCAAATGCCCAAAACCATCGGACATGACATGAATGTACAATCAGAACTCATCATGTAACTGGGGGCTTATTGATATTTGAAAAACAAAACACAAATTAATGCAATGATACACGAAACTACTTTGGGGATCTTAATTATGCGAACCAGATTAATGCAGACACTGTCGAAATCAAGTCACCAAGAAGCGCAAGAGAGATCCTGACATTTAATTTGACCCCAATAAGGAGTTTAGTTCCAGTGTGACCAACTGCTTTAGCGCATCTAGTTTTGATTTCATTAAAAACTGAAGCAAACATTTTGCTCTCTGAACACTCACGCTACCATACATCATGCTTAGCAGTGTTGAAATGGGCCAAACCAAACACACAAACGGAACAATCCTGACTACACAATAGGAGCAAAGAAACTGAGAAGGAAAATAAGGCATAGCCTGTCAGCTGGGATAAGCACATGTACAATTTCAACTGACAGGACCAAGATTACTTTACTTTGAGAAACCAGTGTGGACATTGTTCAGAGAAAAGGCTTAGTGCTGGGTTTTATGACAAAGCTTTTTAATAAGTCTTAATAGAATGACTGGTGTCGCAAAACTGTATCATTTTGGAAAAAAAACTGTGAGAAGAATTTAATTATGTGAAATACCAAGCCTTCAATCACTTCCCTTCTTCAATAATGGCACAGCGTCTCTAAAGAAAAAACAAAACACAGTGATGAAATGAGGATATTTCACCTAAATACAATTACGGGGCATTTTGCAAAGTGATATACAGAATAAAAGGAGGAATCAGGAATCACTCTTGAAAGTTGGCAAGGAGAGAAAAATACTTGTTTTTAATGTCTGCATATTTTATTTTGACTTTTTCATTGGTAAAAAGCTTTTGTCCGCTCCTTGCCAAGAAAGGACAGTTGTACCGCTGCCAGTCAGGTTTTGAATTCTCACAATGGGGACTGAATATGAGCAGAGCCATGCCTGAAAAATGGCTGTGACTCCATGAAGCCGTGCGGCTGATGCCAAAGTAGACTGCTTCATTTGTCTGCCTTTAGCTTCAAATTAGATCAGGCATCAGAGACGACCTTCACATATCAGCAAGGCCAATATGCTGACTAGGATGCATCTGAGGAAAAGGCAAGTGATCAGGATTTATGGAGAGAGGCTACACTGTGTGTCAAGAGTGATACGTGTCTTATCAACAGTGAAATGAAATGTCAAATTAGCTTGTGTGCATGTGAATGTGTGTGTTTCAGTTTGTCTGCAGGACTTCTCTAATGGCTGTTTGCAGAGACAAATAATTCGCCTTGAAATAAGAGCCAGAGTGAGACAATGGAAGAAGTGCGAGTGTCAAACAGGGTGCTTAAAGTGCAGAACACTAATAAGGACAACGTCAGCAGGACAGCCATTCTCCTCTGGGCTACGTCTTAGCAGTACCTGTTATAAACTTCCTCTGCCGTCTTGCACAATTGGTTCTGTAATTTAAAAAGGTCAGCATGGCTCCTGTGTAATTCAATACTCTCATGGTGCTGTATTAACCACATATTTAATCACCCACAGGGTGGTGTGCAGGCTGAATACTGAAAGTAAAAGGACGAAGTGGAACCCACAGTTCAGCACTGAGCCTGCCACTCTAACCTGACACGCTATACAGAGTCCATCCTTCAGTATAGTTCATACACTCAATATTCCACTTTAGCCGAAAAACACTGAAAACAATATTTAAAATAATGAATCCATCTGTGAACATGGTGTAAATTGGTTGTCTGGATGAAGGGAAACGCATTAGAGCAAAGTTAATTTGGTTACAGTGCAGGTATGACAAGTGCAATACGCTGCATTATGGAGTTTGGTTGACAATCGAATTAAAGAACAGATTCACTTAGATAAACCTTTAGTGAAGCTACATCATTGCACACAGAGAGACATAAACATTGTAGTTTCAGGCCAGAGAAATTACAGTAATGTGTGGTTCAATATGCTGTACATAAGGCACGTGTGACACTAGTGAAAAGTGAAACAAAGTGAAAGCAAATAGAAAATAACTGTCCTCCTGTGAAATATGTCATTATAGAAGAAAAATAATCACCACCTATGCTCATGTCTCTGAATTACACCTCTAACAATTTAGGTTGGGGTGGAAGGGTGGCATACAGGACGACTGGAACTTTCTATTAAATGTGATGTGATTGTTACCAGGCAACCAATACAATTATCATGTTTGTCATGTTGTGTGGCGTTAAGGAAGCAGTAATCATTGATCCTAAAAAGCAACATATTTGTGCCTAAACCAACAACATTGCTTTGCACAGTGATAATCCAGTTATGTCATGTGACAAATGTCAAGTGAAGTTAAGGAAGCAGTAATTGAAGGCAAACATAAATTTCTACTAAGCCCAACCATGTTTATTTAGCGCTTAAAGCTAACCAAGACGTCTTTATGCCGAATCTCAACCAAAACTCTTTGTTTGAACAGTTGTTGTCCAGAGTATCAGGCAATTTACAGTGAAAATAATTACGTCATTCACCATTTTGGTGTCAATGTATGAGACGGTGCTGTCACTCAGGCAGCTGATCAGTCAGTTCAGTTAATATTAGTATATTAGAACATTCATCATTCAGTACATTCAGAGGTCTCAGTGGACCTTTGTTTGCTTTAACTGTTTTGTATCACTAGACAGAAATGTCCCATCCTTATGGAATGTTGATATGGTTGAGGTTAGAGAAAGATGGTGTATTTATTTAATAAATAAACTATAGTTAAGGTTATGGAAAGGATGGTTACAGTTAACACAGTACCATACCACACTCGCGTGAATGCTCATAGGTGAATTCTATCCAACATCTTACTAAACAGCTGTTAACATTCTCAATTTTTAACGCAGTGAGGATCCACTCTCATCCTTGTCAGATTCTTCCCATGGTGACAAAAACTGACACTTTATGAGTCCTTAGACACCTCATGCCAATGCTAAAGGTACCCTTTCACTATTTAATGCTCTGGAAATATAAAAACTCATAATTTTTTGATACTGTGGGGATAATGGTAGCTGAGATAAAGATACAACAAACGACAGGATTAACTTCAGTTTTCTGTGAGAGAGTCCTGTGTTTGCAGACTTTTGGGCTTAATCTACGGCGACATTTATGTAGGCATCAAATATTGATGCTTCTAGATTCATATTTTAGTTGACTGATATGCCTATACTATACGCACACTGACAGTATGTTCCTTTAGCGTCTGTTTCAAATGCCAAAGGACGCGACAAAGTGTCAATATTTGATGCCCGCAGAATGAGAACGTGCTGTTATGAACTAGGAGGGGTTAACAAAGTACCTATAAAATGCCAGAGGCTGGAAATGCCTCTAAAAAGTGAACAGGGTGTCATTTCGTTTTGGAACCGCCGTATTTACTTTAAGGCAAAGAAGTTAAAAGAGCTGTCAGTCAGCAAGTATGCAAAGAAACAAAATCAAAGTGGTCCCTTGACATTTCCCTCTCACTGAGAGACAATGGAAGGAAGACACATGGTCCGGGCAGAATTCAGCTTTCCTCACATCAAGATTCTTATGACAGCTTATTTATACGCTGACACATTTGCAGAAAGTACAATCTATAACTTCCGTCTGACATCCCCCTCTGGTTTGGGTGAATTGTCACTGAGGCTGAACACCTTGCTTGAGGCATCAAGTGCCTTACATAAGAAAGAATAGCTATTTTCAAATCTTTGTGCCCAACTCCAATACACTTTACAGATGCGTCATGCTGCACTTAAAATTCTTGTGGATATCAACTTGTGTAACTCGAGAAGAATATGAGTGGGAAGAGACTGTGTTAACAAAAGCCCGTGCTCCTAAAGCTCTGATTCCATCCGAGTGTTAAACAAAAATGACAATTCACCACAACCAGACTTAAATTCCTATGTACGTAACTCGTGCCAGTGAAAAACCCTGTTTGCAGGATTTGATTGAAAGCATTTTTGCCAAAGTTGTGATCCCTCACCTGTGCACACACATGCTCAGAGTCACAGCATTAAATTAGAGAGCAGGGAGCCACACACTGCCTTCAGCTTGACAAGTAAATTGCTTCCTAGATAGTGTTGGCAAAGGAAAATACGAAGAGAAAGAAGATGGTGGCATGAGCACAGTTAAAGAAAATGAATGAGATGTGAAGGCAATAGAAAGAAGCGAGGGGCCTGAAATAAGTAGGTAACAGAAAGCAGCAAGTGTGAAATGCTCTGCTAAGCAGGGCTGCACGGATCTGTCGTCCTGTCTGATAAGAAATGGGTAGAAAAGAAAGAAAATCAACATGGTGTAACTGAGATGACTTCCAAATGTGGGGACATTAAAGCCTCGGTCATGCACTTCCCTTAGAGAGTGAAACATTTCATTAACTTGACTCAAGTCTCAGATAAGACACAAAACTTGAAACAGTATAGTTGTGAAATTACATCTTATACAGTTATAATAATGGAATAGATAAATAAAGTATATAATCTGATCTAATTAGACCCACAAATCACTTTTGAACAGCAAAAATTCCATAGTTAAGTTAGGCCCACCTGCTATCATGTGATCACACATCTACTAAACAGAGTTTGGCACATTATTCACACAACACAGTTGTGTTTTTCTCACTGTGACTTCTCACTGAAGCTGAAAACATTGCCATTGAATGTGTTATATAAAAGTTAATGTTTAGTTTCAAACATTTGGTGCACCAGTACAGACACAGCTATGTCACACTTCACTTATAATTAAGCATAAGTATCACGTCATCACGTTTCAGCTAAAAGCAGGATATGTTAAAATACCACCGTTTGGTTTTTCTAGTTTTACCTACTAGTTTTACCTACATCATAATTTAGTAGTTGACTTTGTTTTTTCTTTCTGGGTCGCCGACACGTGGGTTGAAGGGCGTCCACAATACCAATTGCTCCACCGCCACCCCTATAATTTAGTAGCTGACTATTATATGTAATTGGAAATCTACATCTGCAAAGTGATTAGCAACTAAAGCTGTCAAATGAATGTAGTGGAGTAAAAAGTGCAACATATGTGGTGTAAAGTAAAAAACTGAAGTAAAATAATCTTAAACTGTGCTTAATTACAGTACTTGATTAAATATTAAATAACTGCATTTCTGCACATGTGAGCTAATCTGAGGAAGTGTAGCCCAGCAGTTCATAACTCAACATCTACTATTCAAACACAACCTTTCAGATATGGTGGCAGTAAAAGTACCACTGCAAAGGATGTAGAGACAAAGACCATAAAACTGCTGTCATACTGTTCTAGCCACAAAAGACCCATAACTGAGTTGAGTTAAAATAGTTTTACTTTACTTACTACAAATGTCCCAAACATACTCAGTTTATTCATTTTAACATTTTTATATTTACAATCATATGTAAATATAAAATGTACATATATGTACAATCAGGAATGTTTTTGTAGTCAAACATTTTCACAGTGGAAAGATTTTATTCATAGTGTTATGAATTCTTATGTTTCCAGAGACAGGTGAGGCGTCTCAGAACATCTTTTGTCAACAAACCTGAAAGGACGAGTGCAGATGTTTGCTTAGAACAATCTTGATGCCAAGTGACTGATAACTACACATGTAAAGTTTAATAGTTGTGTGATTACGGTAAATCAATAAAGCTAGGGCATAGGTGTCAGGCTTATAATAGTCAGACGATCACACAGACCAATGACCACACGCAGCTGGATTATGATGATGGAGCCAGAACATGAAATGTTTATCAGTGATGAGAAGACATCCAAGTGGAGAGAAATAAATGTCTTACCTGGTACTATAGGAACCTCTTGGCCCTGAGCCATCCAGAGCAGAACCATGATGAGGAGGGGCGTGGCCCCTGACCATGTGCCATGCATTGTGCTGCTCACTGTCCTGGCATCACTAGGCATCAATCTGAGGAAAGAGATAAAAATAACAGTAAAAAACAGGCCCTGTTACTGGAAGAGTTCACATTTTGTGATTTGGTTGTGTATAATATAGTAAAATACTAGAAAACAGAATTCTACAGCAGTAAATAAGAATTTATGTTGTAACACTATGGCAACTGAGTCCATAGCTTATAGCTCCAACACTTCAGGTGTAGAAGAAAATTGCAAATCAACTTTCTCTGTGGCTACACTCTAACTCTGCATCTCCTTTTGTACACACAAACACACAGCAAATGTCTCCGTGTCAAATTGATTTCAGACAGGTGAGACAACAGCATCAGAGTTTAGTCGTGTGTGTGAGACAATGCCACCGCGATGACATCACCTGCGCGCACTGACAGGGACCGTCTGTAGCATGGAAATAAATCGGAGGATTCTGTGGATCAGCCATCTGTGGAACAACCTGTTCACCCTTGTTTGATTACCTCCAGGAGACCAGACTGCCTCAGCTGCTCCAAATTTCTCTCTCTCTCTCTCTCTCTGTCATACTTCCCTCTTTGCACTACTGTGCACTACATTTTCTCATTGCAGCTTTTTTTTTTCTTTGTCAGACATGACAGACTCCTTCAATTGGATATGCCTCAACTTAAATATGATGGACTTGCTTTATCATAAGTTCCAAGGCATTGTGGTAGTGACTGAACCACTTCAAACCTTGCATTTTTGGAGATGATAAAGCGTGACTACAGTAAAAAAGATGAATGTATCCAATATTAAAAAGAAAGAAAAAAGGTTCCTTAACCAAACCTTCCCTAGAAAACAACATGAGCATCAACTAAGGATCTTCAGAGATGGTTCCATCTCCATCATTGATGACCAGCTAAGCTTATCTGATCACTTTTCCATCTCTAATCAGGCAGATGAGGCCCTCTACAATATCAGGTGCATGGTGGATGTATAACGTGCAGGACTGGCAATCTGCAAGTATGAAAAGTACTTTTGTTCAGATTAGAGACAGATCATTGTGTTTGTGTTTCAGGTTTTATGCAGACGTTTTGTGTAAAGTGATGCAACCATAAAATATGTTAGTAAACTGGGGTCATATATCAGCATGTTAAACTGCAAGATCAGATATTTTAGTGGAAGAGAAAAAGGGATGTTGTAGATTGGATAATTCGGGGACAAAAATACATTGTGTATTTGCGTTTGTGATTTACGTTAATTGTAAAAATAGGTAAAAAAACAGCGTAATCTGGTTGCAATTACGTTGGTCATAAAATTATAATCATGTTTGTAGTTTAGTTGTATAGGAATGTAATTTTTAGGAGACTGGGTTGAAAGATCAGACCCTATTTTTTGGAACATGCTACCTAACTTGTCGCCTTGAATGCTGCAACACCCTACATGAGGACCCTTAACATGTGAAATCAAGCCTATAGAGATGATCCAAAATGCAGCAGCACGTCTAATTTTTGATCAGCCAAAACAGTCACAAGTGACTGCAACGCTCATCTCACTACAGTGGCTTTCAGTGGCTGCTGCATTACATTTAAAGCTCTGACACTTGCCTACAGGGTAATCACCTTGACTGCACCTTCCTACCTTAAAACGCTCATCAAGGTCTACAATCCCTCTTGCTCACTACACTTGGCCATCAAATGCTGCTTGGTGGTCCCAGCACCAAACTGCAAAAGATCCAAGGCAAAGCCCTTCAGCACAATGGCCCTACGATGGTGGAATGAGCTACCAAAGTCTGCACACTCATTCACAATAATCAAAAAACTGTTGTAAACAGATCTCTTACGAAACCACTTGGGTTCCTAAAAAAAAAAAAAAAACCTCTTTTGCACTATGTCACTTTGTGTGAAACTTAAACTCTTCTTAGCACTTCACCTTCAGTCTTTGCTCCCAGATTTAGTTTTTGCAGATTTCATTCTTCGCTTAAGTCGCCTTGGATAAAAGCGTCTGCTAAATGACTATATGTAAATGTAAAGACAGTATGCATAGAAAGGATTTGCACTGTAAACCACATTGTTCACACTACTGTACTGTGCCATCCTTAAAATCCTGTATTAAATGTCCTGTTAATTCATGTGAACTTTCATTTATTTAATACCAAGCCAACTATTTGCCACTTATTATTGGCAGCTCCTTCTTTTCACACCATCCTTTTCTCCTGGCCTCTCATTCTTCTCTCTGTAACATGTTTGCAGGAGAAAAAGGCACAAGCATACAAATTTGCTCTTAGCTTTTCTCCATTCTTATCTTTCAGTACTCTGTGGGCTTGCTTGCACCCTTTTATATGCATTTCCTAGATCAGAAGGACTTCTGAAAATGCTGTCTATCAGGTTTCAACCGCATGGAGCTCACTGCTGTTATCAACTCAGATTCCTCCAGTGTCACATCACAATCAAAGATTTGTGTGTTGTATTTCTACAATTGCTCCATTTGCGTGTTCTAGAAGTATAGTAAAGAAGTCTCTGTGTAAACCAGAACCATTACCACACCAGTATCCTGGAGGAGAAGTGGACTGGGTTTGCAATTTTACTTGATAATTGTGTCAGATAAAGACTGCATCATTCCCTTACAGACAATCTGATAAATACTCAATTACCAGTCAGGAGATGGCTGTGACAAGTAGGCACTAGGGGTCCTTGGTTTGTGAAGAGCAACGAGACAAGCTCCTCGAACCAAAAGCAAGTTGGAAGCCGGACTCGTAATTCAACTCATCACCCTGTTCCATTTGATTAATGAATGGACAGATTGGAGATAAAGGAAGATTTATTTGAGCCCTTCCTTCTGGAAATCACAAACACACATGTGAAGATGAATCACAGTACAATCAATGACTATTCGCCTGTGCTCCTTATTAACCCGGCTTCCATCAAAGGAAATGAGCATGTTTTACAAGACTTGTTTCAGTGGCTTCCTTGGCATCCACTACCAATTCAGTCTGAGAGGAATGAAAGCCCCTTATTGTCTGGTTTTATCTGACTCAAAGACTGCTGAATGGATTGAAGCCAATTAATCAGGCAGTGACAAGAAGCATTGCTGCTGGCTCAGTGACCAACTCCCACAAAAGGCAGGAACTATCAGCAGAACAGTCACTGCACACAAATTGATTTTCTGATGCCTGCTAAACCAAGATGATGTCATTCAAAACCTGTGGTTTCTCAATGTGTCGCTTCCACATGACCCAAGTAGGCTACTTAAACTGCAAGGATCAGAAACCTGCAGGTTAATTATCAACGTAACCAGGCGTGAAATGAAAGAGTGAGGTGGTTAAAAGGAGAATTTGGAGGTAACTTAAGAAGAACCTGATAATGAACTTCATATAACCTGTGAATGGGACTTCTGCTCCACTGTTTAATCTTTATCGCTTTAATCTTTTGCTTAATCTCACTGTTGCATTAACAACAAATCAGAGGGTCAGCCAGAATAGGAAAAAAGTCTGAGTCTCCCAACAAAATTATGAAGAGTGAGTATTATGTTCAGACAAACTTCAAATAATGCACACTTTTCATTTTATTTACATCTGTGCCACTATACTCCACATAGCTGGGGACAAATGGAACTGGCCTGACCTGTATGACTATTATAAAGTGAGTGTGCTGTTTTTTAGTTGGCTGTTGGACTGTGCTCTGCTGAATAAGATGAAAATCATTCCTGCAGGTTCTCTACAAACAGTATTGAATTTTTCTGCACTGTAAGAATTTAACCAGCCGCAAGAGAGTCGAGAGCATTATGCAGTTCAAGTTCAGTATCAACAACAAAGTTTTAGACTCTAGTAAATATAGAACCACATACACTATCCCCTTAATAGTATTGTAAAAACACAGACAGTGAAGGGATCAAACACAAAAGTGAACTGGCTGCAGTTTACTTTCTCTCAGAGATTTTTAACATTTACTTATATATAGTTTAGATTTACAATCAGTGCGACCAACACAAATGAACTGGTCAAAGCCCTTAAGCTTGCGCTGTTGTGTGCCATCTCAGCAGCAGGTTTTGATGGATAGCTCCTGTGCCTCACAAGCACTCTGTTCTCCATGTCAGCATGGCTACTCCTTCCTCATAAAACATGTCAACACTGGATTAAGCATCTCATATTCGCAGTACATTATGCCCCCTCGCTTCATTACAATAAAAGGATTAACCTGCCTGGGATCTGTAAAATGATCGCTGAGGGGGCTGGACGACATGGGGCTGAACTGTCCTTCCCTCTTAGCGTAGATCACATCTCTTGAGCTCCTTCAAGTTGAGCTACTTATCATCCACACTACAGTACAGACTGTGGTGACGCACAGGGACCAGAAACAATCTGAAGCCATTAGGACACCCTGCAGTTGACTTACATAATAGCATATGCTTCACTCATTCCACCCTGCATCATTGTTCTACTTTCTGTCGTGTCACTGGAATCGCTTTTCACTGTGGGAATAGTTTGGTCTGGATTTAAGATTTAATATTTTGGCATAGATGCTACAGTGAAAGTGGTATAATATGTTATATATGTAAGAGTGGTAAAGACACTCTTTAGCCAAAACTTGCAAAATGACATAGATTTAAGAAAAAAACAAATTAAAAAAAATTATAAGATGGACCTAGCCACACAAGGCCTCCCCGTAGTGATCCGTCTTCTCATGAATGTGATCTGTGATAAATTAAAAGCTGATTATTTCCTGGAGGGAGAAGCCAAGCACTTGGCCCCAGCCCCATCACTGGCGGTGATGGATTAGTCCACAGTCTGCACGATGGACCTGTCCCCACTGACTGCACAGCCGCGAACGCCACAGGCCTAAGTGCCTCCTATCAGGATGCCATCTCTGACAACTCTTAATTTATTTGAATAAATGTCCCACCATCTTTTTAAAGGACAATACCATTTCTCTATAAGACAGATGGATGGTTCTTTGATTTTTCTAGAGTGGTATTACCATATCAACATCCAGCCCTATTAACCACTAACTAGCACACTATATAGGCATATTTTTAAAAGCTGGGGAAAAGTGCTTTATTCCTATTGACTACATTGAGCATTTGCTTTAATTATTGTCAAGAAAAGACTCAGTTTTCTTCAGTTATTCAGTACAGAATGTAGAATTTTGTGTTAAGCTTTATAGCTGTAATATAACATACATTAAGAGTAGCATTGAGAGTTACAACAGGCAGGCTGCTTCCCTGTATGACATGTCTCCCAATAAAACAGTATTATTGCAGTGGGGGAGCAGTAGACAGCTATAGATGTTGTGTGCAAGCTCAGGTGCACTGTCCATGAGTCTCCACATAGCTGAGGTTTTTACATTATGGGCCCATTCTCATGTGTCTGAACCATTTTCCCCGGGTCGGCATCATTTGGACGGGCTACAGTGCAATTTGTCTGCAGTGATTGGGTCTGCCTGAGAAGGAACAAAGGCGGTCAGCCCGGCTATTGTGTCCTTTTGTGTCCCATATGTCAGAAGTCTGCTGCACAAACAATGCAGCAACCGCCAAGAGCACAACAGTCATTATCTGCTGTGGAATCACCGTCATTATCCTGCTGCAATCATAACTCTAATTACAAAAGTTGCTTTGTAAGCAGGTGGATTATGCAATGTTAATTACTTGTGCACGACGCAGCAAGCGTATGTTGAAATGCCACTCGCTATTGTGTCCTGCACAAAAGCAGCACAGGTTTTACCCTGTGCCATATGCAAACCAGGTCCCTTGGTAGTTAGTTTAAACCTTCATGGAGCAATCACACACCACTTGTCATTAATAATATCCTATTAATGATGGTTGTAATGAATCAACCTTAACAAGATTATCTGGTATAAACCAATATGTTTTAATTGATGAACCTCATTCGATAAACCAGCCGATCTCATTACTCAAACTCAACTACACCATCAGCAGGAGGAAGGTGATGATGGTAGTTTCATATTACTGTATGCAGGAACTAGGGAAATGGATTTGTACTTGATATACCTTTAAATTCCAGGCTAACCAACAAATTCTGTAAAGGCAATTAAAGTAGCATTATGTTGGAATACACATAGATCCAAAAGACGCTGCGGCCTTCATGCATTAATCACCATAATGGTGCACTTTACCAGCCCACTCTGGCAAATTAAATCCTCAGAATAATATCTCCATCGTTGCTGTATTTCTGTGCTCCGACACAAACATCTATCTGGCTTTGGAAAGCAGCGCAGCAGAGCCTGCCAACTCGGAAAGAACTGAAACCACGGGGCAATAAAAAGTGACATCAGCAATGGGAAAGTTAATAGTGTGTTTCAGATGCACTTTCTAGAGGACAGGAGCAGCAGAGGTTTCACTCACTTTAAGTGACAGTGGCTGGCAATCTCCCTCTGCCTTCCATATGCCCTTATGAATTTCAACCTGTAATACCTTATAAAAAGCGAGAGCTTCCTGAGAGACTTATGGGACAGAGTATAATGCCTGAGCATCCACTGTATTTACAATTTGTGTACAGATCATCACAACAGCTTGTTTTGCTTATTCGTCTACTTAATGTGATGTTTGATTGCAGCTGGCAGTTCCCTTGTGCTGTGTGTTGTCACTCCAGTAGCTGTGTGAGGCAGTTTTTGACTTTACTAGCCTGTTTCTAACTTTGAGGAGCTCATTTGGGCGCAGCTGTCAGAGAGCGCCTCGAGCCAAATGAATAGAAAATAAAACGGCACAGACAAGCTGACGACAACATGTCTGCAGGTGTCGGATTCAAATTGGGCCACAAGCATATTTTCATCTTCAGAAAGTGACATGAGAATGTTCTCTTGCTGTGATACACCTCTCATTGCATGTGTAGTGATTTTTACTGTAACGCTGATCTTTACAGGTAATGTTTTTCATCAGAAGAATTTGATGTAAGATGGTTAAGTCTGCAAAGAGAGAATAACATACCCTTTATTAAACATACTGTACTGTACAACATAACTCATTCATCCATGACATTTTAAAGCACATATTTATGAAACTTCTAAGGATTTCACTGACTGCTCACAGGAGGAGAAAAATATTTGTTCCATGCACAATTGTGTGTGTGCTACACGAGAATGGCCAATCAGAAACAAGAGTTTACCCAACATCTGCCCAGAGGTGCACCGTCAGTCTAGGATCACCACTAAAGTTTGGGATATGATCTTATAATGGCAAAACTAAATGTTATTTAAAATCCAGAAATGATTGGAGTAGTAAATAAATTCTGCAGGTGCATTTGAGAAGTTATAGAATAAGAAGACTTCAGACTTACGAAGCTACTTAGATTAGTAGTGAAACTTTTCAACTTAACAGAAAGAAGTTCCCCTGAATCATCTGGCAAATAACTTCACCAGGATGACTTGAGTTGAATTGAGTAAAATCTCACAATGAGAATTATACAGGCTTATTATGACTTATATTGTACAATCAATGTTGTCATTCATGTGATCTGGAATAGGGTTGCAGTCCGCAAATTTGTTTAACTAAATATTTGTTAACTGAGGATGCAGAGAGTCCAATGAAAGATGCTTTCAGAGCTACATTATGGAAAGTGTGTGAGCCTTGGAAGTTTGACTTGGGAACTAAAAGAACCTTTAAAATACCCCTGTAGGCTCCTTCAGAAACCCCTGGAGTTATTTATCTTTGTGACTGAAGATTAAAGGTTTTACTTTCATTTCCCTCTTACTGTAAGCAAAAAAAAAAAGTTTCAGTTAAATACAAGTCCGGTCCTAAATAAAAAAAAAAGCAAAGACGCACTAGCTCAAACCATAACCATGAAATTTGGTACAGTTCTCCTTTCCCCTTGCAACGTTCAAACCACTGGCCCTGACGACGCACAGCGGTAGACTTTCATACTCCAGCAAGCAGCAGACAAAGATCAAATATGTGATATGAGACATGAAAACTATACAGGGATAAACCTCTGTAAAGATCGGGCACACAGGAAAGAGAGAATAAAAAGATAATGAGAACACAGTGGGCTTGTACTGCCTCTGTGCTGACTGACAGGAGCAGTGGTCCTGAACATGTATGTGGTTCAACAAGCCTCTGACATGGTAAGCCCTTCTCCTTAGGACTGTCAGCTTTCAGCAGAGCACATCATCTCTCCATAAGGATTTCATCACATTAGCCTAAGCTGGGTGCAAAGATAGCAGCAGCAGCTATAGTGTATCATCCACAGGCACACAGAATAGACAATCACCAATTAGAGCTATCACACTCACTGTAATTAGCAAGACTGACTGATTTGAGCTTGTGTAAAATGTATTCATATTATCCAGATTACAAATAAGCACATTCTTCTAATTAGCGCACACGGCTCACAAGCTTAATTAAAGTTAATGTATTATGATACTCTAAAATCCAGAAATTACAATGCTCCAAGGTTCTAGTTAATTGGAGTATTCACACATAGCCAGGCAGGGATCACAGTCTGCCTTTCCCTGAGCCAATTAAAACTGAGGGTCAAAGTGGGCGAAAACTTAGTTTCTTCTGTGTTTGAGATTTTTTCTACAAGCGCATGCACTCGACGTAACGCTCTTCCCTCGACACACCAAATATCTTCTTCCTCTGCTCATCTTCCTCGTTCATGTTGCATAAAAGGATACAGTTGTGCGTAAACTCTATGACGAGGCAGTGGATGACTCTGAAACTGCCCCGTGGTAGGGTTTACGCTACAGAAAAGTTTTACAGATTCTCCATTAGACAGAAACATTATTGATTGAATTGTATTGTATTGTATTGAAAAAGACTTAACTTCACCTGCTCCATTAACATAAAGTGTTTCCACGTTCATTAATAAGTCCATTGTGAAGCTGATGAAATGTCGCATTTTAAAGATGCTCAACTTTTACGCAAATATTTCAGAGAAATAAACACATCGTCTTTCTATGTTGCTGAGGCTAAGAGAGAGATGATTGACACCACTCTCACATCTACTGTAAATGTTTAACAGCTGGTTAGCTGAGATTAGTGTAAAGACTGGAAACAGTCTTGCTCTGACCAGTGGAAAGACAATCTGCCTTTAGTACCTGTAGTTTTCTACTTTACATGATATATCTTGCCAGTTAAAGTGCACATTTTATAATGTATATATAATATGTTTATTTGTTATTTTATTTTGGTATTTGTTAACAGAATTTTTCAAGTTTAAAAAGTGCAAATGCATATTTTAATCTCTTTTAATCTCCACTGAGACTAAAAAGGCTTGTTTGACCTCCTGCATGATCAAGGTCCCTTTGCCATCCATCCCACTCTGTTCTGATTTGGCAGCATGTGAAAGTCTTCTTGTGGGCTAAACTATGCCCTGCTGGAACAGCATCATCTTTTAGCAACAACCTGGAGCCGAAAATTTACTTTTGCGCCAAAAAAAAACAACAAAAAAAACCCACTTTGAGACGCGTATTGACCTCTGCACAAACACTATAACTAGCACCAGCCATGAGTGCAGTGTTGGCAGATACCTCAGAGGATGGGTGGGACAGCATACGTAGTGTGTGTGCAGAACTAAAATGGATAGCCAGTGATAGACTACCACAAGGCTTGATGTGAAATGGCTTAGCATTTAGAAAAATTGCATTTGCCAGACTAAAAGCTGGGTGATTACACTACCAGCCAGCATGCAAATACAAACAAACCACAAGCTTTGGGGCTCTGACTATATGTAACATGGGCACCCAACCTCAGAAAATATGTGACTTCAGAACACTAAAAGCACAAAATGACCTCTTTAATAATACAAAACCTGAAGTGTAGCTGAGAAATGTTGGGTGCGTAGATTTTCTAAGCCTGTTTCCACTCTATGCTAACCTTGCACTGAACAAATGACGCAGCTGAAACATAAAGCAGCTACACAAAGGATGAGCTACAGTGAGGAAAGTGACGTACATAATAGCAAAATGATGAGCGCTAGCTGTTGCTGCCATGCCTTTTAACAGTAAATGTCTATTCTGCAGTGTAATACTACACTTAACTTACAATTTAAAAGCTCCTCTATTTGGTTGATTGACTAAACAAAAAACAGATTTAAAAAAAAGTCACTTAAGTCGGTCAAACACATTGTGATGAGAAAGAGACATCCATCGTACCCAAACAGACTGAGCAAGCTGAGGACTGCAGTTGTTTCTATTTATAGATCTGCCATAAACGGTACAACAAGTAGCATTTTGTCTGTCTCACAGCATAAAATGTCTAACATGCGTAAACAGGCACCCAACCCCTCACCCCCC
>OMLM01009892.1:0-14557 GCA_900302695.1 Helostoma temminkii | reverse complement strand
AAACACAGGGGGTAACACTACGATGACAAACAAATTACAAGCACACACACACACTAGACAGTTCACCAACCTCCCTACACATTGTAAATATAAAAGAAATAACAAAAGGAATATAACCCAAGTTTAATATTAACTACAACAACTAAGTAAACAGTTCCCCACATTTCACTCCCCCCCACATTCATTCAAGCATGTGGTACAATCTGGGCCTGGTAGCAGGTATTAAAGCCTGATGAGCACCTCAGTCCAATCTTTTACTTGGATGACCATCCCTTGGACCAGCAGAACGGTAACTCAAGAAAAAGAGAATTAAGTTAATAAGGTTTAAACAACTTTAAGACTTGACAATACAAAATTAATCAAATGTGCATGCTACATTAACCAATTGTGTATGTCAAACAAATAAGCCTAAAACATAAATCAAATATACTGATTTCTTTGTAATTATGACTTAAACCAAAGACGACCACACTAAGCTTAAGATGAACTTATAGGTGAGTAAAACATTACCGACTTTATAGTGTGGTCAAGGGTACGGCCATCACAGTGACTCTGACCGGACCTTGATGGCTTTAAACTGCAATCATCCACATTTACTTACCTTTACATCCACCTTTACTTAACTGTCCAGTTCTGCATTGTTAAATCAGTGAGTCCAATTTAGTTTATACTTACCTGCTTCCCCACCAAGTTAATAATCTTTCTTCTGTAGAGATCAACCTGGAAGTTCATGTGTCTTGACGTTCCCTTCCACTTTAAAAATGAATATCTTCTTGACCCTGTGTCGCCTGTCAGCCTTGTCTTTGAGTCAAGTCCAGACCAAAACCCTCAACATATATATAAGTGTGGAAAGAGTTCCAAAGCCATTTCTAAGGCTTTAAGACTTTAGCAAACCACAGTGAGAAACATTATCCACAAATGGAGACGACATGGAACAGTGGTGAACCTTCCCAGGAGTGGCTAGCCTACCAAAATTACTCCAAGGGCATAATGACAACATATCAAGGAGACCATAAAAGAACCTGGAACAACATCTAAAGAACTGCAGGCCTCACTTGCTTTAGTTAAGGTCAGTGTTCATGATTCAACAATAAGAAAGAACTGGTACAAAAATGGCATCCGTGGGGAGTTCCAAAGCGAAAGCTACTGCTGACCAAATATAACATAAAGGCCCATTTGAGAGACAAAATCTTGATTGTCCCCAAGACATTTGGGGAACATAACAGTCAACATGGTGGTGGTAGTGTGATGGTGTGGGGCTGCTTTAAAACTTCAGGACATGGACAGCTTGCCATAATTGATGGAACCATGTATTCTGTGCTCATTAGTTCAGCTTATCAGTTTGTGATCTAAAGCTGAAGTGGACTTGGGTTATGCAGCAGGACAATTATCCGAAACACCACCTCTGAATGTCTGAATGGCTCAAACAAAAAAAAAGGTTTTGGAGTGGCCTAGACAAAGTCCAGACTTAAATCTGATTAAGCTGCTGTGGCCTTAAACAGGCCATTCATGCTCAAACACCAGTATGAATGAATTAACCCAATTCTGCAAAGATGAGATGATCTTAATCATATAAGTGTGACGAATATGCAAAACAATGTAAATTAAAATTCATGAAGGCGGCAAATACTATACAAATACACAGCACTGTAGCATTTGAAAAAAACATATAAAAAGTATTGGCCAGAGTGAAATCTAGGAGTTTCACTACTACCCCATGTTCACCTTAAGCTTTGGGCCTCTGACTATGTGTAACATGGACACCTAAATTCGTAAAAGTCTATAGGCAACATTGGCATAATATAAAATATAAAGCATAATATAACTACTATCCTACCACAGTCCAAATTGTGGTTTCTAGGGCGGTAATATGCTCATATGTCTATCTTTTGAAGTTGGTGCAGTGACTGTGTGCAGCTTACATAAACCTTGTCATCACAGCACATGTATGTAGTATCATTAAACGCTGTAAACATCATCATTGCATTTTGAGCATGTTAGCGTACCAGTGTCACCAAATCAGAAAACCAGTAGCAGGTTGTAGATCTAATAGCCATGACAATATAAATATTCCGTATGAAGACTCAAATATGTATGGAAAGCAGAGCAGAGACTGGACTAGCTAGTGTGTGACCGAGACCACAAGGCTACTAAGAGAGACTAAGGACATCTGGTGGCAGAAAGGTGAGATGACACTGACAGACTGCATGAGTGCACAGTGCTCTTGCACAGCAAGAGTTGAACTATGACAAAAAGTGCAATTCCCAAAACTGTTCCTTAAATAGATCCCCACAGACAGCAGTGTAGTGCAATACAAAAGTTGCATAATAAACACCAAAAGGCCTTTGGAGGCTGGTACAGAGCACCACACCCCCTCCTGTGTGTATGAGCAGCTCTTTGTGTTCTTCTTTAGATTACTGAGGACATCATCTGTCAGACTTTCAATGTCTCGTTGTCTCTGTTTTTGTACTCCTTTTCTCTGTCATCAGATCCTTTTTCCTCTGTATTCCTCCTCAACATACTCACACACACTCACACACACTTAACTGTTCCTCTTACATGATATAAAATGAGGAATGCATCTCATCAAGTTGCTGTGTCTTTCATACACTGCCAACAGAGAATAGAAAAGGGATTTCAGAGGAATTCTTAGGTCATGAAGTTTTTTTTACCTCAAATGTTCTGCTTATTGAGTTTATATAAGAAAGATTGGAATGAAACCCCAGCACTATAAACATTGGGGCACAAGTAAGGTAAGAGTTCTCACTGGAAACATATGGGAGGCCACTGAGTGTTTTAATGACAGAGTGCAATAGCAGCACATTAAGAGGAAACCACTGAGTGCAGTGGGGAAAGGGTTAACTTGTGGCTTATGAAATATAACAGAAAAAGCAATGGCACTGTTTGCAATTTAAAAAACAAATTGGTCATGAATGTGATCTGATTTTAACTAAAGTCACAAATAACAACACAAGATTTCTAAGCACCCAAAGTCATGATCTTTCATGTATTTACTGAACACATCCATTAAAGTGATGGTAAAAGAATGAAACCGTGCCTGTGTCCAAAATCACTCCCTATTCACTCATTCACTACTTCCTATTTAATGTACACTAAGTAGTCTACTCAGTAGCAAGCAGCAAATTAAGATTTAGACAATTCATAATCAGTGTCATATCATATCACAGATAAAGGGTTTTGGCCAAGAGAAGCTGGCTGCAAACAGGATGGTGGACTTTCCACCTGAACCAGAACATTTTAACCAGAAGTACAATACTTTAACCAGAAGCTCTCCTCCTTGGCCAAAAGTTGCTGAATTTTTCATTCTTTTCTGCAGACCTGTATTTGAACAGGGAGGTTATACCAAATGAAAATGTATTTTTTTCTGCCTCCCAGATAAAAATCATTTAAAAAATTCATTCATTCATCTTCTATACCGCTTAGTCCCCGCAGGGGTCAAGGGAATGCTGGAGCCTATCCCAGCCAGCTTACGGGAGAGATGCGGGAATCAAACCCAGGACCTTCTTGCTGTGAGGCGACAGAATAAGGAGTTCATAATAGCAAAATAATACTTGCCTGGCAAGATCATAGCATTTTCTAATTGTTAGGCTTTTTATTTCTTCACATTTTACAGTATTGTCATTTGACAGAGTAAAATAACCTTCACTGCATGACTAAAACTATATAAATGAGCTTGATGGCCGGCCTCTGGCAGACTGGTTAACTTGATAGACATGAACTTTGTTAACAGGGAAATTGTCATGTTCACAAAATAAAGGTGCAAACACATTGTATTTAAAAACTAGGACAAATGTCCAAAAAGTCATTGTGTGCCTCATGCAAAGGTTTCACTAAAAACAATGTATATGCATGTTTAGCAAATCTAATTACAATGGAAGTTAGTTTACAAATGTAAATATTATTTGGACTAACAGAAAAACTAGTCAGGTAGCTGACACCCATCATGGCCTTCACAGCTGCAATCCTGGTCTTACAGTTCAGCAGGACTCTAATGGTCACCTGTGAAACATGCACACACACATTAAGGCTGCACAATGCCAAAAATATCATATAATTATCTAAAAGAATGAGGATATTTACAATCTTGAAACATTACTCAATATTATTCAGCAGCACCACATACCTAAAACTAGACCAAAACAAAACCTGAATGTGACAAAGTTTATCATGTATTGTAAAAGCTGGCTTTATCAGTTCTGACTGACTGGCAGGAGTTGCAAGTTTATAATCACAGTGGAGTCAGGAAGTTGTTAGCACTTGATGAGCTAATTGTTGTGGATCTTCCTGGCTTTCATGTGTGAACAATTGTGGAACTACTTGGCTAGTGATGAAAGAACTGCATTGTGAATGGGTGGTAGAAACCACCTCCACTCTGGTCTTTGTTTTGTGACTATTACTCTGCTACTTTATTTAGTTTTCAAATTAAGATTATTAATACAAAATATGACCTACTAATAAATGGTTATGTATCATTATAAATGAAGCATTTTCAGGACATAAAGAGTTAATTTATGAATTAATTAATCACACAATTTTGTTACACAAACTGAAACATGAAACAATGGGATTAAAGGAACAGCACTTGGTTGGTTGAAATCCTATAGAATTCTAAATTTTGCTCTTCACATATAAAGCACTTAATGATCAGGCCTCTTCATATCTTAAAGACCTCGTAGTACCATGCCATCCCAGCAGACCATGTTGCTCTCAGAGTGCAGGTCTACTTGTGGTTCCCAGAGTCCCAGAGACATTGCATGTCATTAACTCATTAACACATACACACGTATGTGTGCAGTTCCTGGCCCATCCATGCTTTGCTCTTGCTATTGTTTTGCAACCTGTTGTTCTTTTCTCGCTTTCTTTCCACTCACCCCAACCGGTCATGGCAGATGACCACCCACCCTAAGCCTGGTTCTGCTGGAGGTTTTTCCTTTCTAAAAAGGGAGTTTTTCCTCTCCACTGTAGCCTAGTGCTTGCTCAAGGGAGATCTGTTGGGTTTTCTGTATTATTTTAGTTGTATTGAAAGGTCTTAAACTTTACATTGTAAAGTGCCTTGAGATGACTTTTGTTGAATTGGCGCTGTATAAAAAAACTGTATAGTATTATTGGCTCTGTATAAATAAACTGAATTGGGAGGTGGCAGTGAAGAGCATTAGTTGAGGTAAATTAGGTGGATTAGGCCAATGCTCTGGGTGTTCACAGCTGAGGCTGACAGGGGGATGAGAAGGGGACACTGCAGGGCGGACAATGGCAGGCAGAACCTGAGGTGAGCTGAGATATTTCATTATGAAATGATAAAATGGGAGACACATGAGCCAAGCAAAGAATAGGATTAGTGGAGCAGAGGGAAAGGCAGATGGGGGGTTAGAGCTAAGCAATCCTTCCGGGTGTGGTTTTCAAAATGAAGGCTTGGATATAGACAAGGTTTAAACTTGAGACAAAGCAAGGTTCAGGTTGGGTCAATACCATGGGTCCAAAAATTTGGGCAAGTTGCCCAAAGCAAAGCAGCTTTTTTCCCACTGGCTCTCTCTCACAACCATCCACATCTCACAACTGTCCTTTTACAGAGGGGTGCTGGGCTCTACGTACAAAAGCAGCTGCAAAGACACCTACGTCTTCTTTTAGTTGTTCATCTACAAAGGCGCTAAATCCCAGGAAATGTTATGTTTTGCACCAGCAATATAGGCCCGATTGATAATTAGTCTAAAACGCCATGACAGTATGAAAATTAAACCAATAGCCTCTTCATGGCAGCATTAACTTTAGTGTGGTCAGCTGTATGACTGAACTGAGCCACAGTATAAAGTACATCCACTTCAATACAAAACATAGGCTTTCTAAATACATTACAACATTATTTATAACATACAGCCACATTCCTATAGATCCTGTTGTAGAAAAGCAAAATATTTGAACATATTTACTGTAAGTAAATGTGAAAAAATAGCTTAAAAATATTCAAAAACATATAAATACACAAATTTCATAGTTTGTTTTCATAATAACTAATTATTTGCAGATATATACTTTTCTTTTTAATATTCTGAATTGTTCTACATAAACACTATTACGCAAGGATTCTCTGCACTGGTATCAGGTTCTGTAGCAGAAATACTGATTGTGGACTGTGGACTGTGGATAGGATCGACAATGCATGGGGTCACAAAATCAACTATAATTACAGTTTGTTTACCACCAGCCAACACACTCGGAAAAAACTTTTTTACTTTTACTGTAAAATAATGTTCAAGTATTGATTTTGATTATGTTTGGCCAAAACATATGACATGACAGCTGAGGATCTAAAGGCATTATGAAGAAGTTAACATGGCCGAGGCAGTGTCCAACAACAAAAACAATGTGGCTTGCTGCAGTGAAGTAGCTATATCCTCATTTGATCATAAACTGAAAGTCCAAATAGCTCTGGAAGCTCTGCAGCTGCTCTAGTGCCAATGAGGCAATCTGAATTCAACTGGGATTTGAGACTTATGCAACATCCTGTCCTCAACATCTCTAAGGAAGTATTAACCTGCAGCATCTGTTTAATCCCTGCACTGTGTCCCTTACTCTGTCTGTGCTCACCAGGTTCTGAGAAAAATGGTGTGGTACAGAGCTGCTGAGAAAAGTCTTTCTTATATCAAATGTCAGATCTCATTATCTAAGCAAAGATGGTCATCTAACATCTGACAAGTCTTCTCCCCCACAAACTGAACCATTACCCTTTTTACTTCTGACCTTTTTTTGTTCTCTCTTCCTCAGCTGCACTCTGATTAGGCAACATAGTTGAGATCATTTGCAATAGACTGGTGTGCTGCCCATCCAGCAAATGGATGGGGGCAGGACAAGAAAGTGGGCTCAAACATGAGAAAGTCTTTGCATGAAGAGGTGGAGGCAGGGAGAAGAGAAGGTAGATTCAGCCAAAGTAAACAGAAGGAGCTAAGAATTTTGTTCTATACTCACTCACTGATTGCTTTCAGATATGTGTGAAAGAATGCCACTGTGGAGCAGCCAGCAGCAATCTTCTCACCCAACACCCCTCTTTATCCCTCAGCCCTCACTTCACTTCACCCAGTGTCCCTACCCCTCACTGAGTAGAGCTCAGGCTGCAGAGCTATCCAGACATCTATGATTTAATAATGGGAAGGGGTGGAGCTAAAACTCTGTTGCTTCATCTATGAGTAAACCATCCTTTGATTGACAGATGAAAAGATCCTTCCTTGTTTTATGCCCAGCTGAGTCACAGCAAGTCTGCTGTGCTTAGCAACTGAGCATGCAGTTTAGAATCACTGGGTTATTACAGTTTGCAAACAGTGGTTTGTAATGTGTGTGCAGGGCACAAAAACAAGCATCCTTATCTTCTTCTGTGTAAGCTCATTTTTACCCTCTACCCCACCCTCCCTCCAGTCCCCCATTGGTGAGATGATGATGTACTCCTCAGCCTATGTGTCAGGGGGAAGGAATGCTAATCTGGATGGGTTGTGGACTAAAAAGTCTGAGATTCTTTGGCTGCCAGTTTCCACTGCGCACTACTTTCCATGTGGAGTTGCTCCAGAGTGGCCGAGCTACAGAAGGAATTCCCGGCTGCGGGAGCCAAATTGTTGACAGATTCCAGATTGCTCATCTGGCAGTACCCCCTGAGAAAAGATCACGGGCTGATTGGATGATCACAGGGTTGATATGTAAGACGCATGCAAAAATTCAGTCAGTAGTGGAGCTGAAGTCATGTCTTTTTATCATACCCATGATGAGTGACATGGGTATGCCATACCTCTAATAGTCTAGATATGTCTCTAATATATCATGTCTAGCCATAATCATTGTTCACACTTGTCATTTGTTATTGTTCATCTTCTTTCACAAGGGTTCTAGAGTTGGTTTGGACATTTGTGATGTTAGCCCCCATAATGTTAGCCCCCATATGTTTGCCGTATCTGCTTACTGATGTAACACACAATGCTTTCCAGTCAAAAGGTGCTAGATCACACCTGGAGGTGGTGGAGCTGGCTCATCATCCTTAGACATACAGTGATCCTGATTATGATTGACAATGATGTTTTGTGTTGTAAACAGCACTGTGTAGAGGTAAATAACATAAGTTGATCTGATTTAGTTCTGCTGAAGAAGATCTAATGCTGTTTTGAGGAATATTACACATCCAGTCATGCTTATGTTTTTTAGAGGTGATAAATAACTAATAACTACTTACTGCAGTTAATTTTGAGATAAATGGATTTCACTGGAATATTACTTTTTCTCCTCAACAGTTCAGAGAGAATATTGTAGTTTTCATTCCTTATGTTCCTATGACAGTTTCATTATTTTGTTACTTTACAGATGCACTATCAAAATATAAACCTTAACTGCACCTTTCCACACTTAGATAATTTTTTGAGTATATTTCTAATAAAATGTTACAGATTAGATTTATACTTTGCAGTTATACATCAACTTTAGTAAATGATTACTTGAAATGGAGTAATTATTTTGACCTAACACAGTGAACTGAGATATTATAGCACTGGTCAATACAACTCACCCCAGCGTACAGTACACATCACTCCAAATACAGATACGCTACAAATACAAAAACACATACAAAGAAAAATGGGCAAGAAGAACTGCTAAACTGAATTGCTCCAGGAGACTGTGGGAAGTGATGGGCTCAATTTGGATTTAGCAGCAAATATAATAAGATGATAAAATGTGGTCTCAGAGTTGAAATGTATTATCAGGTGTTGCCAGTTTGTGTTGAGGTAAAGGTGAACACAAAAAAAAAATGTATAGTAACAACATCACATATTAAATATAAGAAAAATTTTAAATACAGTATGCACATGAAAAAACATAAACTAAATACTAAAATAATAGTACTTGCCTAAAACAATATGCAAATAGAAAATATAATCACTTTTTTTACAGTATGTTGATGTATTAGGGACATCCTCTAAAATGTACTTAAACACAAAAATCTTCTCTTCTCTGCTAAGAAATCATAAATAGGTGAGTTTAGATATGTTTGGCAAACTTTCAAATGTCAAAATTATGGTAATGAAATATAAAGTTATTAGTTTTTTTTTAAAAAAGCATTACATTCAGACTTGTTTTTATAGACACTTGATGGAGCTGTTTTTAACTACATAATTAGATGATTAACCAGTACTTACATGTAATAGTTTATTGCTTTGTTATTTTTTTAATTAGGAATCTACATTTGCAAAAGTAATTACTAACTAATGCTTTCAAGTAATTCTAGTAGAGTAAAACTTGCAATATTTCCCACTGAACATAACTTACGTAGTAAATACAAACTATTTAGTTACTTAACCATCTATGCATAAAAATTATGCTAAAAATATCTTCCTTTCATGTCATATTCTAACAGCTCCAGAGGAATCCTAATCAAATGGGAGCTGAAGGCAGCAAGTCAGCAGTAAGAATTAAGCTGGTTCGACCACCCTGGTGATCAAAGCCCTACTTATTTTTCAGTTTTTCTCTGTAATGCTTTCCAAAAAGCATCAAATGCATGACTTTAATATGAAGACATGAAAACATTCTAGCTGCTCAACCCTGGGGGGACCTCAGTCCTGGCTCTGCTCCAGCACAACACCCCCTTCCTGAAATTACACACTTTCCATGTCCTTGCCTCATTTCCCTGAGGCATCCTGCCAATCAGAAATCATTAAGTTCTGTTTTAGCTTAGCTCATCAGAAGCCATGGAGCCTAATTCAATTAAAAACATTTCCTGTTGCTAGAAGACAAATCTTTACGAACATCAAGACTCCTGTCTGTGTATCATAGTGCACCACATACCACTCAAAAGTTTGGATACACCTTTTCCTTCTGTTGTTTTTCTTCATTATTTGCAACACTACACAATAATTCTGAAAACATCAATATTATGGAAAAACACATATGAAAGTATGTTGTAAACAAAGATATGTGGAGTTAACCCAGAATATGTTTTATTTTTTCAGTTCCCTCGAAGTAGCCACCTATTGCTTTGAAGACAGCTTTGCACATTTTCTCAGTCAGCCACATGAAGTATTCAACTAGAATGGTTTCCAGCAATCTTGAAGGAGAGGTGTTGAGAACTTGTTGGCTGCTTTTGCTTAACTCTCCAATTCAACTCATCCCAAACCATATCAACTGGATTTAGATTGGGTGATTGTGGAGACCAGGTCATCTGATGCAGCACTACATCACTCTCCTTGAACAAATAATTTGGGATCCTTGTCCTGTTGGAAAGTGGAAACCAGTTGGGATGGCATTCTCCTGCGTAATGTAATAGCCATGCTGGTCAAGAGTGCCCTCAAATTTGACTAAGCCACCAACATTGTCACGTGGCTAGAACAGTGACAAGGCAGTTAGAACCAAAAATGTGGACTAATCAGACCAAAGGATAGTTTTCAGACTGATGGACCTTTATTCCCTAAAGTAATGTTGTTCTGTCTTTTCTCTTTTTTTTTGTCACAGAATGAAATATGGCATTGGGATTAAAGGAACAGAACTTGGTTGGTTGAAATCCTATAGAATTTAAAACCCTGCTCTTCACATATAAAGCACTTAATGATCAAGCCCCCTTATATCTGAAAGACCTCATAGCACCATATCATCCCAGCAGAACACTTGACTCTCAGACTGCTCTTTCTTTCCACTGACCCCAACCAGTCGAGGCAGATGGCCACCTAACCTGAGCCTGGTTCTGCTGGAGGTTTCTTCCTTTCCTAAAAAGGGAGTTTTTCTTCTCCACTATTGCTTAGTGCTTGCCCAGTGGGCGATTTGTTGGGTTTAAGATTAAGATTACTTTTGTCGTGAATTGGTGCTATATAAATACACTGAATTTTATACAATTAACCTTGTTTCACTACTTCACTACTTAAGAAAAAAAGAAAAACTTTTGGGACAGGGCCATGTTTACCACGGTGTATCCCCTCTTCTTTTAACAGCAGTCTTTAAACATCTGGGAACTAAGAGGACCAGTAAAATTTTTGTCTGATATAGGATTCAAACTGTCCAGGATGCATCAGTCAGCATTGGTGGTGCCTTTCCAGATGCTAATGCAGCCCCATACAATCAGATGGGCTTTTATACTGAATGATGATAAAAAGCTGGAAGGTCCCTCTTGTCTTTAGTTCAGAGGAGGCAGTGCCTATAGTTTCTAAATCATATGAATCAAAATCAGTTTTCCACTTTGCCAGAGACTATTTTATAGTCTTTGGCATCAGAGAAGACAGTAGTGTTTCTCGATCATGTTCATATATGACTTCTTGTTTGCATGATAGAGCTTTAGAAGGATAAAACTATGGTAAAAATGTTACCATGGCTTTGCATGGTAGTGCATAATTTTTGTTCAAGCCGGTTTCATTTTTTTTTCTTTTTTTTTTTTTCTGTTGAACCACAATTCTAAAGCAATGTCTGATTTTCATTAGTTAAAGGTGAAATATGACTGTGATTGTGATTGAAGTCATACTAGGTGGTGGAATCATACTGGGGTGCATTATATATATTAAGCATTCCATTAATGTTTTTACCACCCTATTTTAAAAGAATGAAGGGGCCAAAACACTAGAAACACCTCCTTATATAATGCATTCAAGTGCGACTCCACCACCCACTTCAATAATAAACATTTTGTCACGATTCCTGCCCCTATCCCCTGTTTGTTTCAGTTTTCACTCGGTTTATCATTTTGCCTGATTCTTTTCTCCTGTTCTGTTTTTACGTGACCACCTACACATTTGCACCCGGTTTATCACTTTCCCTGATTCTTTTAACTCTGCTCAGCTCACCACACCCCACAGTTCTCCCTGGGCATACATGCACACGGACACTACTTTATATTCAGTTTCTCCTCACACACTCTTGTGCGTTTGCACCCCTGACTTTTCCTCCTGTGTTTTTTCACTTGTGTATTCACATTGACATTTTTGCATTTGTTGCATAGACTGTTGTTCTGGGTGTACTGTCTCCAGTCTCCTGCTCAACTCCCACCAGCTCCGGTACCAGCCTGCTCCCTCTGGTTCTCAATTCAAGCTGCACTCACTGCCTCCAGCCTCCAGGTCTGCACCTAGAGTTCTGCACCTCCCCGGCTCTACACTCACCGCCTCCAGGCTCCAGTTCTGCACCTCCCCAGCTCTGCACTCTTCAGCCCCTTGTTCTGTTCCTTTAATCCTGGGTCCCGGCCCTCACCAGCCCGCTTCAGTTCCAGTCCTCGTCAGCTAGCTCATGGTTCTGGGCTTTAACAGTCTATTCCTGGTTCCGGCCCACCACTTCTCTGTTCCTGGTTCCTGCGCGTCGCTCGTCTGTTCCTGGTTCCTGGCATCCCCCACCTGCTCCATCCCTGGCTCCTGTCTTCACTCACCTGCTCCGTTCCTGGTTCTGGTCTTCCCTCATGTGCTTCGTTCTTGGCACCACAGATTATTCTTCTGTTCCTCTGGTTCCGGACCATCTGCTGCACCTTCTCCACTGTTTTCATTAATAATAAAACTCTTACTAACCTTACTGGTCCAACTGCTTACTGGGCCCTTAACCTACTCCTGACACATTTATAAGAATTATTACTTTTACAACACGTCTAAGTAAAAAATCTAGAAATTATAACTTTGTAAAAGTAGAATTCACAGCAGAGCTGCTGTATTGGATTGCATTGGATTTTACAGGTGTACCTAATAAAGTGGCCAGTGCATGAACTACTTCATTCAGTACTGCAGCACTGCATTGATATTTGTAAATAGCTATGTGGCTTTTTGGAGCAGTATAAAGGAAAAAAAATTGTTGTTGACTGATATTGTCCCATTTAGTAGTAGTATGACTTGGTGTTACTTGAGAGAGTGAACTGCAATGTGTCCACACTGGGTGCTGATAAGTTCTGTGATTGGAAAAGCAGCTGCTGGCATCCAGTAAAGGAAGGAGGCCTGTTGACTCTGGGCCTTGTGGGGGCTGCAATGTTTCCTATGCTGTTTTGGGAGCTTGGCTACAGAAGCACTCAGGACAGCAGAAATTCACTGTGTTTCTTGAGGCCATATATTTGAGCTGGTTTGGATCATCATTGCCAGAGAAAATGTTTCTGCAGCACAGAGGAGCCCCAGTCTAGAGTAAACCCCTCCAATTGCAATATGTCCCCAGCAGCTCTGCTTGTTTTGAAGAGAGATCACATTGAAATTTTGTCTTATTAATATTTCAAAGCATGATAAGATCATGAAGTACTGTGTTCACTGTGAAGTGCTTTCAGAAATGGCAAATGCTTGAATGTGAACACATAGAAACTGATCACTGGATGAAATATAAATTCATGTAGCCTATTGTTTCCAATCTCCCCTCTTGTCTTTTAGAGCAATCAAATTAAGACTTTTTAGAGGTCCTTAGACATCACAGACAAACACAGCCAAGACACTTGGATATTTGTACAACTGCCTTAAATAGACTCAATCTTAAAGAGTGTGTCCTCATCCAACATATATATTATTCTAACTTTTCACTACCAAGAGACAGTGGCTCCTAAATGGATCTTCCCATTCATACTAAGCACTACAAATCATCTCCAAGGAACCAACACTTTATTACTAACTAAATGCTGCCCTGGGTCTCCAGTCTCAACACTTCAGCAAGCCTGCGGGGAATCCCTGATGTGAACCTGTGAAGAGAAGGAAAGAAACAAATATTTTAGTGATTGTAGTAATATAGGACAGGACTGGACAGTGGTCCCTAGAGGTTGTAACGTTCTTTTGTCATTAATGATACATTAATAACTCAGCTTAAATGTAATGATTTTTCACTTCTGAAAAGCTAATGTGCAGTTTATCTGAAACTTAGCCATAATTACTGAAGTGAAACCTGAAAAATCCATCCCTTACATTTAGCTGTGTTATGGGCTCTCAGATACAGATATTGTAACTTCTTTCAATAGAGATTCAGTTTCAACTTTCAACTATCTAGTTTTTTTCATAATAAAATGTCAGGCATATATTATGTGATGGCCTCTCCTGATGCCACACAGCATTTTTAAATGTTGGTAATCCACCTGCACTGCACACTTTGGGTTTGAGTTATATTTAATAATTTCTGTAGCTGATAAACATTTCTTTATTGTACATATTAAGAGAGCACAGACATTTCATTTTTGTATATTCAGTTTATTTTAAAAGTAGGCTTTACATTAGCTCTATTTGTAGCGCGCACATTTAGTTAACTTTTGTACAATCACAGTCACACTTTAGTTAATTATTTTTGCTTGGGATTAATTATAATTTCTTAAAGTTACCAGTGCTGGTGGTGTGGCTGTGGGCTTCTGCTGCTGGAGGACGGCTGGTTTCATGGATGCAAAAGGATGCACCCTAGGAAGCAGAAGACTTAAATACAGGAAGTGGCTAATCAGACTGTACCAAGAGTCTGTGTCCCCAAGGGGAGGAATTGTAATGTTTGTTTAATATTTCTTGATTTATTTAGGTATGTTATGTTAGGTATTTGATAAGGTTGTTTGGGTAATGGATTAAGTAGTTGCATCTGTTAGATTTGTTTGTTATATTTTGTTGTTTAT
>OMLM01009891.1:205421-225190 GCA_900302695.1 Helostoma temminkii | reverse complement strand
TGATAGAGAACATAAAATATCCATCTTTTACACCATTGTCTCATAGCTGTGAAAGTGAATTAATATTTCATAAATAAACAATATAAATTCTGCCAAAATTGCAAAATGAGAATATTGCAAGGTTTTCTGTATGTAACTATGATGGTGGTGGATTTTAATACGCAAAAAAGTAGCAAAACGTTTCGACAAAACGTGCATGTTATTTTTGTACAATACTGTATCACTTTTAAAGAAAGGTGATAGAGCATTATGCTTTATGTGTGCTGAGATTGTGGATAGCATACTTAACTATTAAAGTGGACTCTCAGCTGCTCTATTTTGAAGACTGAACAAGACCCAGGAAAATGTGTCAGAAGGTTCTTCTGGGCTTTGTTCATTATTCAGTTGTAGGGAAACAGTTTGCTGATAATTGTCATTGACCTTGTGCTTCTCACAATGATGATAATGTTTCTACCCCTTTCATCTTGTATATAACTTACATGCAACTCCTTCAGATAAATTTGCAGTCGAACCAACTTTTGGGACTGTGAAATTGTCATGTTTTTGTTTCTGTTTTCCAGCTTTTGTGTAACAAATTAAATTAAGGAAGCTGTCCCCTTTTGCCAAGTTTATTTCTGTGGATGCAAGACAATCGCAGACCAAATCTTACTGCTGGTTTGTTGACTGATCACATAGTTTTATGAAGGACATTTGCTTCCGCTCACACACCCCCATCCTCCATAAAGCCCTATAGGTGCTAGACTCTCACTGAAAAGCTTCTGTGAATTGTTTGGTGTGCATCAGTCTGTTTGTCCTAAAGTCTTGTAACATGACATTTTTTTGAGAATGTTTTTGACTCTAAATGATTTCAGTAAGCTTGAGTAATTATTTTTGCAGTATCTTAATGTAATTGAGATCTAATGCAGGTTACCTTTTTGAATGTCTAGAATTGTCTGATGGAGATGTGTTAATGCTGTTTGGAAACATATTTTTTATAATACATGTTTCTCTGGTGAGCTTGTTTTTTCTCACATGATAAAGCAACCCAACAGCAAGACATGGCCTGGACCTGAGACATGTCTGAGAAACCATTGTTCCCACAGCCAACAGCCTCATCACCATTCAACCTTTGACTTGTCAGAGCATCATGTTGAACAATGCAGTGGATCACCAACCAGCCTGTCCAATCTTTTGCAAATAGTGAAGCACATGCCACACCCTTCCAAATCTCTTATTTCATTGATTTGTGCAAATGCTTTGAGAGCAAATGCAGTATATTTGGTCTTCTGGCAAATGACTAAATCAGAGTTGGTGGGTAGAAGAATCCACTTAAGATACGAAGATGTTCATAATGCTTTTGTTGTGTTTCCCATAAAAACAAATCTGTCAACTGTCTGTAATTCTTTCTATCAGCTTAACACTATCAAGTACTCATTGTGGGTTTTGCTCCTATGTTTGCTGTTTTTCATCAAGTTTCCACACACTCTTTACTGAAACATAACACTTTTTACATCTGAGATGTTTTGCGCTCATATTTTCTAATTGTATTTTCAAAAAAATTAAAAAGCAAAAACAGAAGAATTATCTTTTCCTCATGACCTGGGTACAGTGATTGTGTAGTCTATTGTACCTTTTGGGAAACAATATATCCTTGCCTTTGACAGTCTTAACTATCTTACCCTCTGGAGAACTTGACAGATACCCTTACAACACAATGAGTATGTTAAAAAATATACATAAAGTAATATTTTGCAAAATGTATCATTCCAATAAAGTTTTACTTGTTACAACTTATATGTTTTTTTTTATTTATGCAAGTGCTCATTTCAGAAGTTGGCTAAATTATGTTGGACACAATGAAAATATGTTTTGATATGGCAATGTAAAAGACGTATGTTTTTAAAAGACTGACAGGTGCAATTAAACGATGCAGTCGTGTTTGTCCTGTAACAGTACAGCATCAATTACCAAAAATCTCCAAATTTGTTCCATTTCTTAATCCTTTTCTTTGTTGTGAAAGACATAGGTAGACTTCACAATGGATAATGAAGAGAAAGACACATACACACTGAAAAAGCTACAAGTGAGTAAAGTTGAGAGTTAAATATTAAACTAACCATGAAACTTAATGTGCTTTCTTCAAAAAAAAAAAAAGCAATACAAATTATTTAGGATATTTAGGAGCATATAATGGTTTTGACTGTTAGAAGCCAACAGGAGGTTGGAGTTAAATTATATATAATATATTCAGCCATATACTTCAAACCTCATTGTATGGTGCAGATGGACAATGACTTTAAGCATTCTGTGGAACCAACCCAAGGCTTTTTTAAGGTGAAGAAATATTCTGCAACAGCAAGGGAACCATCTGACCTGAATCAAACAGAGCATGGAATTCACTCGCTGACGGCAAAATACCCCAAAGTAAGCAGGAGCCGAAGAGAGCTGCAGAAAAAACCTGGCAGAGCATCATCAGTGAAGACACACAGCATCTGGTGAAGCTGATGTGTTTGGTCTTCAGGCTATCATTGACTGAGAAGATCTGCAACCAAATGTTAAAGAAGTTTTAAAGTATCAAAATAAGTTATGCTTATATGAGATTGTCAAAATAGGATATAATTTTATGAATACAGATTTTGAAATTCCTATAGGATTCAAATACTATTTTTAAACATGACATTCTAACTTTAAGGAAGTAATTTCAAACCCACTGTACGGAGCCAAAATGATGAAAACCATTACTGTTCAGATATACTATTAACATATATATATATATATGACTGATCAAAGCAAGTTCCCAAAGGCGTTTTAGTTGTTTTAGTAGGACTAACATTTTTAAGTAGACTAAGATTACAAGATTGCCTATATTTAACTAAATTATATAATTTATTATTTAAAATTGCCAACGCTTTTAAAGAGGACAGGAAAAGCGTCATTTACCATTTTATAAATCTGTGTCATGGTCTGATCTTAACTTTCTGTATCTATATCTTAGGTCAAATGTCTTTTTGTCATCATTTGCTTTCATAGGGTGCACGTGGTGCCGAGTGCGCGCGCTCGATCCCGTTCAGGACGGCCTATTCCACCTTAAAACCTCTCTCGAGTGAAACTTTTCGCCATAACTCCGTCGGTCCACCTTAAGCGCACACGCAAACGCAGGAGGCGTACAGCGAGGTTTCCGCTTCTCAGTTGGGCTCGGACCGCGGCTCACGAAAAGCACCGTGTGTAACGTAAGAGGTTGACGCACCAAGGTAGGGAAAAAGCAAAAAAAGCAAGCGAACCAGCCGGGCAAAAACATGTCTGAATCCAAGTACCGCGAGTGGATCCTGGACACTATCGACTCGCTGCGGTCGCGGAAAGCCCGGCCGGACTTGGACAGGATTTGCCGAATGGTCCGGAGACGACACGGGTCCGAGCCCGACCGAACCTGCGCAGAACTGGAGAAACTGATTCAAGAACAGACCGTGTTGAAAGTTAACTACAAGGGCTCTATTTCGTACCGCAACGCCGCCAAGGTTCAGAGGAGAAGCAGAAAAAAAGACGATGTAACGTTAACGATGGCTGCGAGAAGGAGCGCGGTGGAAGAAGCCAGTCATTCTGACTTGAGCAACGGGGACAGCGCGTTAGGTCCTGTTGACCAGGACGAGGAGGATTTGGAGGTATGTTGAGGTTGAAGCGAGGAGGCACGTTTAACCAGCACACGTCTCATACGAAATTAACAGGTGGAGATAAAAGCAAGGCACGGGCTCAGAGTTGTTTGTAAAATAAACGTGTTTTTGTCTGTACACGGGGAGTGGTGAGGGGAGTGATTTGCAAGTGCACCCAAAACTGCCGCAGACGGGGAGCGGCGGTTGGACCTCGCTCGAGCGCTACCGAGGTGGGGAAGAAAAAAAAACAACGGAAGGTGCGCGTGTAGTCTCAACGGCATATTTTCATGGCGCCGGTTGAAAAGCCCTTTAAATGGACGGTGCAGACGGGCAAACAGAAGAAAGGAAAAGTTGCACCGTCCGCAACAGCCCGGTCGAGCCACCATTATCAGCAGCAGAAAGCGCTTTTCAAGCCCAAACTCGGCGTTGAGCGAAGGGGAGGGGGGCTGTGTCAAGCTAGCTAGAAACGAAGGAGCCTGGGCCGGAAATTCATCATATGTTGTTTCAAAATAACAGCAGCAAGCTATGCTTTTGTTAATGACACTTTTATTTTGAAACTCGGAGTGGGATTACTAGTTTATATTTTCACTGATTTGTCAATGTGGGAGTGGGTGAGGGGAAAAAGTCTCCAACACCGCGGATGTAAGAGCTTGATGAAGGGACGTTGGGACATTGTTTGGTTGCAGATTGTTTTTATTTGTTTGTTTTTCTGGGAAACACGAGGATAGCCATCTAGGGCAAAACACCAAATGTCACCAAAGCCATGTCCAGATAAATTTTGTCTCGATGAGATTTTACCCCTCCCGCCTCGACTTTAAAATATGCCCATCACCAGGTTTTGCCCCGTAAACAACAAGCAAATCGGTGACTACCGATGCAGAAGTACTTCTAATAAACATATATTCAGTTCATTTATGCAAAATGCGTCTGTTTTTCGAGTGATGGACGGTTGCCAGCGCAGTGCATAAAGTCGAACCTCTAGATCCATTGTCGGACACGCTGCCAAGCCCGGTCACGTCTAATGCTCGGTGTTGGCTGTTGTTATGGCCTCGGTCGTCCCGCACAGCGGTTGCGTCTGCTCTCTGTGTCCGTCAGTGATCTGTTGACAGTATATTAAGAAAAGCTAAGCATTGTGGTGTAATATAGCCTAGAAGCCGACAACAACGTGAGACCTGAACTAACGTAAAGCGACCGCAAACTGTTCGTCCAGCGCTAGATGGCGGATGCGCCTGTCCGATTTGGGTTAAGCTGAGATCAAATTGACTTTGTTCTCTGAAAGGCATGTGTGTCGCCACAAAAAACAATGCTTCGTTACTTTGCAAAGACTGATTCTCGATGCATGTTGTCCACATTTTACCCGAATGCGAGGGTCAAATATCTACAGTGACGTGTCCGATAACGGACTCATTTACTCTTTCTGTTCCGTCGCTTTTGATGTAAATCGTTGACCCGGCGCAAAGTCAAAGTGGACTGCGATCGAGGCGACTGGTGGTGGTTGTGATCGGAGAGCCGCGTTGAGCAGCCCGTCGAGTTTAGCTCGGGGTTATCTCCGGTTTGCTCTGTCGCGGCTCGGCCCCGGGGAGCGCTCCGATCAAGACCACAGACACAATGGCGAGGTCTTTACCGCGGCTCACCAACTCCATGCGCACTTTGGACGAAATTTGTGAAAAAACCAAAAAAAAAAAAAAAAACCGCCTCCCATCGGCCTTTTTTATGCTCCCGTGAATTACAATTATAAAACAAAAGGCCTCTAAAGAAAGGGGCGCACCGCGCACTTCGCAGTGTTCGTGAGCTGTGATGACAGTCTTGGTGTAACGTTGCTGAGATCCACGGGGCATCGTGTTTTTTTGTGGCGGTGTCTCGGTGAAAGTTGTGTGAAATGCAGTAGGTGGGTGAATGCCTTAAGCGGCTCTTTTCATGGAGCGGGGCGGGCTTAGTGCGCTCTTGTGCTCGACTGCTGGGTCTTGGACACGCAGTCGCACATAAGGTAATTTTTCACTCAGGGCGCCGTCGACACAACCCCCTACGAGAGGAATGAGTGCGTATGTTGAAACTACTTGTAAGCACTCGGATAGCATTGGCGTATGTACAAGTGATTATATACGTGGAAACATAATTTTGGGGGGAGGGCTCAGATTGTCTGCGGACTGAGCACTGCATCGCGGAAAGGGACGGAGACATTCAAAGGCAATAATTTGGCTCCACAGCGGTCAAATTACGACATCTGTATGAGCGCGTTTATGTGACACGTTCAGCCTGCAATTAGTTGTCAGTCATGAAAACAGTTCCATGTAGGCTTGCAGGCTTGACCAGCTCTTTAAGTTGTTGTCACATAACGAACTTGAATGTTTATGGTGGCTGTTCGTTCACTCCTTATTGTACAGGCAACAATTATACATGATGCAAGCTACGTTTGTTTAAATCTGTGCTCACGTAAGACGTTTTACACATTAAATCACAAGATCACTGTACAAATTAAGTACAATGTCAAATATAAAGAGGTTGAAAATACATATTTCAGGTATGCTTGTGTTTTGCAGGCGGACACCTCTGTGGCTATGGACACAGACAGCAATGCAGATGAGGAGGGGGCTGATGAAAGCAGGGATGGCCAGGATGGACCCTCTGCTGACCGCACATATGAAGATGCCGCGGTGCGCTGTGCCTCTGTTCTAGCCGTCTCTGCCCCCTGCTCTCCCTCTGGCACTCGGCCTGGCCCAGGCCCTGGGTGCAGCTTTGGATCAGAGCTGGACTGTGCCTCTTTCCAGAAGGCTGGTGAGAGGCCCAGCTCCTTGCCCCCCTCCAGCCCCAGGGCCCTCGCACACAATGACTGGGCTTATGACTCTGCTGTCTGCCCAGCAGAACGCCAGCACCCAGGAATGCAGAGAGACAAAGGTATTCCCACTGTTAGACACAGTCTAATATGGGCTGGCACAGTCTAATATTGTTTTGTATGAAAGGTTTCAGCTTAGTTTTGCACTGGTTGTGAAGTGGTTTTGGGAATTTATAACTAATGAAGATTAATTGCTGGGTGACATAGTTGTTGACAGTAGAGATGCCTAGGTTTATGTAAACTAGACGCAGAGATGCAGATAATAAGTTTCAACGACTTAGTGATTAGCTTTAGTAATGTATAAAGTTCACTCTGTGTTAGCAGCAGCCATGAAGCCAGCAATCAACTCTGTAACTACCAGCCCTGGTGCAGTAAAGAACAATGTGAAGAAAGAAGATGGAGGCAAGGTGGAAGATTGCAGCCTTTCATCTGACCAGTTGGTACCAGACTATGCAGCACGCCCGGTAATTGGCTGTTTCTTTTGTAACAAACAACAGCACCTATATGTCTCCTGCTTCTTTGATCTCCCTGCTTGTCACCTGACATTTTCATGTTGCATTTGTTTTCTTCTCTTCTTTTTCGTCAACAGGATGAGACAAAACCTGTATCTGATGGACGACCACAAACAATGTCTTTGCCATCTGACAGCTGTGAGTTACATAGTTTCTCATTTTTATTTTCTAAAGCCACTGTGTAGCTTGCAGCTGGTTTGCAGAGATTAGACTGATCACTGGGGTGCTCTCTCACCTTTAGAAAAACTGGAGAATTAACTTGTGTTTCATACAGTCAGGTGCAAAGTAGTTTTTTGTGTAAAAATATGTCAGCTGAAGGATTAGGCAAATACAACCTCACACATCATAACACCATACAACTTTTTTCACTGTGCCATTATTTTTTTAACAAAATGAAGCCAAAAAGAAAAGATCATTAAAACACATGGGCAACATTAAGTGCCCCCTTACTGCTTCAATATGATTAGGATCAGCTCTAGATCAATTGATCATCAGCGGACAGCGGACCTCTATATAAGCATGTGTTTTGGCAGTTTGCTACTCTGAGATTCACAAAACGGCATCTGAGCAAACCACAAGACTTATTGAGCAATGGGCTATAGACAGATGAGACCAGAGTGGGGCAGCCTTAATGCCCAGCACCATGTTTGGTGAAAACTAAACACCGCATTTAGATCCACCGTCAAGTATGGTGATGGAGGGGTGATGATCTGGGCTTGTTTTGCAGTCATTGAGTTGACCATGAACTCTAGAGGCAAGTGTGAGGCCATCTGTCCGATGGGTACAGCTTGGTCAAAAGTGGGTCTTGCAACAGGACAGTGATCCGAACCACACCAGTAAACCTACATGGGGTGGTGCCCTGCTTCTTTACCTGTCGAGTTTTATGTTAATTTCTGGATGTGGGCAATAGTCTCTCATTTTGTGTTTTATTTTGTCACAGTCAGAAAGCAACAACATCTGATTACAGAGTTGGAAGTTATTGTACTTTTCTGGTAATTGTAGTTTTTATAATAAAAAATGCTGCAACTGCAATACTACTAAGTGCTCATATAAGTACTTGGTATCCTCAGGTACTCAAATGTAAGTACTTGTGCTCAGTCAGGCAAAAGAGTGGCCCCTACACTTAATAATAAAACTCACTAAATTCATGAAGTTTATTATGTTTTTACACAAAAACATGCATAAAATGATAAGAGGTTGTATTACTGTTCGCACATGACTGTTGTTACAGTGCTGCGAAAAAGTAATTCCTCCACAGCAATGGGAAACAGTCATTGCCAGTTATTTCAAACGCTTGATTGCAGTTGTTGCCTCCAAGGGTGGCTGAAAATGTTTTGAATGTTTCACAGGCTTCTCGTGCTGCCTTCTGTCTAGGCGATGCTCATATGACTGTTAAAAGTCACTGCTGTACTGCTCTTGTGCAGTAGTGCACCATTAACTGCAGTGGCTTGTTGAGGTGGACATCCGCAGAATCAATACAGTTTGATTCAGTTCTGAGGTTGATACTTCATGATTTCCAGAAAAGAAAAATCACAATCTAATAAATGTGAGACACAGACAATCTGCAGAAGGTTTTCTAAAGGCTGTTCATTTAAATTACTTCTAGCAGCTGCTTTGTAGATAACAAGACTGATTTTACATGACTCTTAACTCAGAAATCGTCTACCTTATTTTCAGATTTTGGCATTAATTCAGTGTCTCTCTGGATTAGTCTCCAGCTTGTTTGTATATACCTGTGAACACAATTTGTTGTTTGCATTGGGTTGCCGACAAAATACATTTTCCCGATATGTGACATGGTGACTTTTAATACAAGAATATTGGTATTGGTATTTGTACTAGTTGTAGTTTGGCTGGGAGGAGCAGAACGCATCTAATAAGTAGAGGCTTCAGCTGTGTTTGATGTTAAAAGTATCAAACGCATATCATTTTTATTTGAAGAAGATTTTATGCTCTTTGGCTGTGCTGTGCTCCTCACATTCATTAAAGAAATGCCCTCCAACAACTAGTAATTGTTGTTTGTAAAAAATGTTTGTAGTAAAATATCTTTTACATTAATTTAGCTTTCATTTTGTCCACAGGTGCATTTAAGAAGAATTTGGATATATTATCCTTCGCAGCATCTGAAGATGGTCTTCTGAATGGTAGTAAAGGTGATGAAGTGTGAGTATCATCTCATTACACTCTGCACTAGAAATGCACTTCAGCAAATTCCTTAGATCATATCCCATCCTTCCACCTACAGTAATTCAGTACAGTTTTATCAGCATTTACCCTTCACTTCTTGTCTTGTACATCTACATATTTCTGAGTGACAGTGCTTAAAATAATTGTAGTTAACTACACAAAAGGTCACGTCAAGTCTTGAAAAGATAATAATAAAGTGAGAAATTAGATAGTGATGAAAGGTCATACTATGACTATTGTTTCTAAATCTTTTTCATGTGACTTTCCTCCAGCTCTGTGGCGAAGGAGAATATGAGCCAGAACTTGTTGCACTGGACTGTAGCAGATGTGGCCAGTTACTTCTCAGCTGCAGGTTTTCCAGAGCAGGCTGTGGCGTTTCGAACACAGGTTAGTGCACACAACTGCCACAGAGGGCACTATGTACACTGGAAGCCAGCATATATCCCATCAGCCAAAGCATTTTTTATAGGCGGTGAATAAGTACTGTGTTGCACAGACCAAAAGTAGTGCATGTTGATACGCAGTAAAGCTGCAGTGAAAGGGAACTCTCTCTCTTGAGGTGTTTAGGGAAATTTTCAGATTTTTCTCAGAAAGTGTAATTTTCTCCTGATGATTTAGAGGTTCAGTAGCTAATGTCACTTTCCACACTTTGTGCCAGCATTCGTTTAGAATCCTAAGGATCATAATAACAGAGCACAATTTTGATTTCCCGTCTCCAACAGGAAATTGATGGGAAGTCCCTTCTGCTAATGCAGCGCAGTGATGTGTTGACAGGTTTGTCTATTCGACTCGGCCCTGCCCTCAAAATCTATGAGCGCCATGTAAAGGTGCTGCAGAGGACCCACTTCCTGGAATATGAAGACCTTTGAAGTTGTGATTCACATGACAGACAATGCTGCATTGACCCAAACATGCATGCAGTGCCCTCTCCCATCTGGATCCTGCCACCCACCTTCACATACAGAATATATAGAGGGTGAGTGGAGGGGGAAAGGCTGCGGTGGAATTAGTTTCACTGTGAAAATGACCAGAAACTGACAGAAAAGTCATCCTACCTCTCATTATGGTCTTTGCTTTTCATTTCACCCATGTGACTGCACTTTCGAGCAAACTGACTGCTACATATGTTATGGTGGAGGAGCAGTTGTTTTTCTGCACAAGATGGATAATGCAGCCAGTGAAAGGGACTGAGCCTTGCACCAAGTCGAGGAGACCACCTATGGCCTAATGGACTCACACAGACATATCCATGCTGTGTAGTGCTATGAGTAAAATGGTGTCACAGTTTTGGGTCCACAAGAAAATGTTGGTTTGTTGCTGTTCTTTCTCACTGTGTCCTCCCTGTATCTATTACAGTACTTTCTGTTAGTCCAGTTTATAAGTCATACAGATAAATACAAAGCACATTTGTTGTTGTGTGAGTTGATTTAAATGTCATCAAAGTGCTGAGGAAGTCAGACTATGAATCTGTCTGGATCAAAAGTCAACAGAGCCTGATTCCTGACTTATCATGCCACCAATAGCTGCTGATGTTGGATTATGTTTTCCATGTTTCTGTAACATTGAGATATAACCAATATGATATACTAATACTTGCTGACAAGGCAATATGACTTTTCTTGTTCTTATTTAGAAATGACTGTGGTCCAACTTAATACAGTTGCGTTTTTGGGAACAATTGCCGAAAGACGAGGCAAGAAAATGGAATTTGCTTTTATATATAAACAAAACATAGTAATAAACTTGTGAGAGTTGTTCTTGTAAAACTGAGTGTATTGTTTTAAATTCAATACAGCTGTTTTATGCCTGTTTACAGAGCAGATACCTTAATCAAATGCAATATTTTATGTTATCATCCATTTATAATTTGTCCAGTGTCCTTTTGTGTTTTGATCTAAGCCAGCCACTTGAATTATAACATTGTATATGATGTAGTCTAAATCTCCAATGTATCTTTTTATCTGTAACACTGAGACTTCTTCCAGAGTCACAAATAAAGCTCGTGTCTCTCTGTTCAGTCACTTTTTTTGTGATACAGTTTATTACCTTTGTTTCAAGACATCACATAAAAGCAACTGTTTCAGTGGGTTAGTGTTGTGATGGACCTCTTCGCTCTCATAAGTTGTAAACAAACTTTCCACTGAAGATTCATATTTTCCTTAGAATATAAAAACTGCTGCAGTATTTTTGTTTCCTTGTTTAATCTGAATGTCCACCTGATACAACATTCTGCAAACATAATACAGTCATCAGTGAAAATCGAAAAGAGGTGGTGAAGAAACTTGTTCATCTCTTTTCAGCAGCACCAATTGTAAATGGGCATCAGATTAATACAGCAATAATAGCGGAAATATAGTAGTGCACTGACAGCAAGAGATGTTAATGGTTTGATGATTGAAACTTGGTCTTTTTCAACTCAATACCTTTTCAATAAATAATCATGTAGGTGAGAGGTGTGTATCCGTGTTGCGACCTATTTCTATTATCTCTATCATTTTTCTTGCATCAGAAATACACTTGACATACAGATGAGATGAAAAGATGTTTCCTCACCTAGGGTGGAAAATGGCTTACACTTTCAAATCCAGATCTAACAACTACCATGGCCTAAAGGTCACTTGCCAAATCAAGTAGTGAGCTGCATGAGGCCACACAGTTGTCAGCTCCAGGCTGCACACCCGTTTGACAATGCAGATTAGCCTCTTTGTTTCTCAGCTCTGTAGCACACTTCACTGATTAGGTTGTGAAAAGTTATAGAAATAATGTGATTGAAATGCTTTTTTTATGACAACTAAGCCGCACTCTATGTGACAAATTTGACAACTTATCAAAGTAGCAAAATAAAAAGAACATTAAATTAAGACTTTACTGTAATTCTGAAGGCTTCACTTGCCAGCAGTAACAGTCCAACACTGAGTGTAACTGTAACTGCATCCCTCTGTTATTGCGTTATATAAAATGTTATATGACAAAAAAGGATCTGCACAATTAACTTTAGCACATATTTTCTGATGGTTGACTTTAGGGGCTTCTGAAAAACACCCAATTTATGAGGAGTTAGGTGTGTGTTGAAACCATTGTTTTCTCTGCCAGGTTCTACAGGATGAACGGGAGTATGGAGGAGCGCAGGGTTGGATAATCTCTAAACTCCTTTAAGTAGCTGCGATGTTTGCCTTTGGCCCACACAGTCATCTGGATGAAGGCCACGAGAGTGAAGAAAGCCACAGGCACACACTGGGTCATTACTGTGAAGCCGATCCAGGAGCCCAGCTGTGAGCAAGAAGTTCACACACAAAAACACACACACACACACACAGCAGAGATTTATTAAACAAGTGCAGGAGGTAACCCATAGGTGGCAGCAAAAGTGTTTCTTATGACTACGGTACAGGAAAGTGGGTTGTACATGGTGATTAACACCTGGCTTGTTTATATCAGTACAGAAAGGTTATAATATTTAAAAATGATTTAAAAGAAATCATTCAGTTTCAAACTGTTTTAGATTACCTTTGATTTTATGCTTTTCTTAGTACACACTGTTTACTGTGTATGATGAATTGATTTACGTGTGTTCTCACCTCATATGTGTAATTCGGACAAGAGACCAACCAAAAAATCCATGTAAATGGATTTTTGGTTGGGTAAGGAATCTTCTTGGTTTTTGAACCTGAGATGAAAAGTAAACACACATGAAGCTTTGGCTTGAATGGAAACATTAAGAGCTAATTATCACAATATATCATTGTTATAAAATGCATACCTGCAGATTTGAGGTTACGAAGCGCAATATGGATGGAGAAATTCCCCACCTGACAGAACTGTAAGAATATTAAGTTGTGGCTTTATATACATGGAAAATGACTTTACTGAACCACACAAGCATCCACATATCTCACACTTACCAAGAAAATGTAAAGTCCTGTATTCACCTGCTGCTGCCCATAATCTGTCGTTGCATAGAAAAATTAGTTAAGAGGGAAGTCAGCTGTAACTAGTGAGTTAAAGACAGATTTTCAGATGTAACTACTTACACGGTGTGGTGTAGAGAGGGTGGTTAATGTAGTATGCCATCCAAGCTGCTGAGCACCAGTAATAGCCACAGTTCTGGAATAGTTAAAATAAATCAAGGATATGACTTTACACACATTTTGAATAACATTTAGAATAAGAGCACCGCACTAAATAATAAATATCATGTTGAAAGGTCAAGATATGCAACCCGCTCACCTTAAATATATTTCTGAGAGGCATGGTCCCATGCGAGATACGATGCACAAACAGTGTCTCCAGAATCCTCTTGATGTAGTGGAAGGAGTGACACATACAGGCCAAGCTGCAACAGGACACACATACATTTAGTTCTGATAATTGCATTGCCCTGCTGCAGTTCATTTTACTTGGCTGTGACTGACTGTCAACATAGCAATATGCTTCACAGCTATTTGTCATGTTCATAGGGCATTTGTGCAAAGCCTGGGATTGTGTGATACACCACAGCACCGCAACAGATCCCTGGAAACACAAGCAAGATGACACTCACTGTACGACCCAGTACTTGCTGCTGGTGAAGTCATATTTCGGATGGTAGATGAAGGGAAGGCGGAAGTAGAACATTAGATAGATGATCAGCGGACCTGCACACTCTGTCAGGAATACCTGAAGTCAGCAAAGGCGAAAATGTATTTATCTTGTAACCAGTGTGCAACCAGGAGTGCAAAAATGTGCAAAAAGTCAAAAACAAATAGCACAAAATCTGGTCATGATCCATGACCAGCACTATAAATAACAATGGTACACATAAACATGTTTTACAAGTAACATTTGTAATAGTTATAACTAGCTAGTGAAAATAATTCTCACTGTATTGTAACTCTGTGCCAAAGGAAGAGTGCATCACTGACTCCTCTATAGCTTTGGCTTCTGTAATAAGCCACTTGTCAAAGCCAGTCACTTTACTTCTCCTCAGCACTGACAACTATTCAGTGTAACAATAATAGTATTCAACATGTGACCATGAAGCAAATGAGACACTAACACAGCTTGTAATACCGGCTTTCCACCACTGATCAAGTGAAGCAGCACAGCTGACAGTGAAATCGATCTCTGAATCAGCACCTTGAGCAGAGCCCTGGCTCAGCATGCCTGACCAAAAGCTACTGGTGATCTCTGCAGGGACACTTCATGCTCCTTCATCCACACCGGCATCGGTCTGAAGCCTGGTAGGGCACTGGGTGTTGTGTTAGGGTTTGCAAGAACAGGGAATTTAAGACTAAGTGAGTAAGTCAGGGGATAAACACCACTGAGAGAAGTGGGGCCATGAGATTATATGTACTGGGACAGAGGACCAGCAAAGCAGGAGGTGAGAGAAAGCTGATGTCAGTTTCTGGATATGTTTCAAAAGACCCACATACAAACATGCAAATTTGGCATCTCTTGAATCCTGAACCATCCCTGAAGTCAAAAAAGGCATCCTCCAAACCACAGATATCACACTCTAAGCTCAGCAAGTTTTCTTTTTAATATATATAACCAAAGAAACGTGGGGATTAATCTAAAACATATCATATTGGAAACATATCTCACACTACAGTAATGTAAAGCATTAGATAAAATGGTGGACTCACAGTTCCCCATGTGACCTGTGGACCCAGGTCACTAAAGTAAAAGCTTGCTGTGGTTCCCACAGGAAGTGTCTGGAGAATGTCTTCATCCCTGAGACTCTTGGCCTCTGAGAAACATAACAGATAAGCCCAAATAACCACACATGAGTTCACAACCAAATGTATCATTCAGGTGAGTTGGATATATGCAAAATTTATTGGAAAAGGGGAACATACTTGAGTCCAAACGCAGGGATTGTCTGGCTGGATACCACTTTGGATCTGTCAAAATAATAAAGAGACTTTACTCTTGGTATGTATGAGTATGTTAAACTGTAACTTTAGACAAGCCAAAGAGAAATGGAAAAATAGTAGTTAAATAGTATTAATTTTCATTAACTCACAGGATTTGTGAAACAATGATTTGATATCCAAAATAGTGGCAGTTGGCTCCACCTGAAACCAACATAAAAAAATAAACCATACTTAAGAAAATCATGGGCAACATTAGACTACAGCCTGCCATTTTGACAAGACACCGAGATGCTGCATTAAAAATATCTAATCAGAAAGTATTCCTTTACTGTCCTTAACACATAAATATTAATTTCTTTTGGAATTTGTGCATTTTGCTATTTTCATGTATCCACATAGAGCTTTTTGATATGACCAGGCACATTTGCACAAGCTGCTAATGGACAGAAGATTCTTGTCAGATGAAGAGGGAATTCTCACCTCCTAATTGTCCCCTCAATCGACAGAATGTAGAAATGATAATAGCTGTACTTGACTGCGTTGTCTGTGAAGTAGATGATTATCTCTACAGTCAACAGTGGTGACTGTTAGCGCTTGAATTAAAACAAACAGTTTCCCTTTGACTTCACTGCCAACTAACAACAGTATGTACACTACTTTTAGCACAGTTCTATGATGATTAAATCATCAGAATTGCTGTGAGGTGATATACTGTAGTAATAAATCCTGAAATCTAAGGCATGCAAAACATTCTCAAACACCTTTTTGTGACCAGAAATTTAAATATCTTTGCACAGAATTAATGCCCTAGTTAATTCAAGTTTCAATCTTCTAAAATGACTGTGCTCAGTGTAAAAAGTGAGTGTAATCAGAAACCTTGTCAGGACACTCACCTTATCTAACAGTAAGAGTTTCTCCTTGGTCTTTAAGTCCACGATCTCCACCTCGAAATAAACAATCCTTTTGGCCTTTTTAGGGGGTTTTGGTTTTGGCCTCGGTGCAGATTTCTTCTCAGGTTCTGCTCCATTCACATTCTTTGCTTCTAAGGCGAGTATATCCATGACAGTGTTTGATCCCAATCCTCAATAGCCTGAGAACACAATTATTGATATGTCCAGTGACACTGGTTGTTTTCCACTGGTACGTGTAGTAATTTCCAGCTGAACTGTCTGTCCAACTTAAGCGCTTCTTCTTTGGTGTCTTTTGACTCTCAGAATAGCCCTCTACCTCCACAAGAAGAGTATATGAAAATATGTGAGACACTTTTCCCCAGATGGACCGTAAGTATGCAAGAGAGCGCAGGCAACTGAGCGAGAAAAAAAGTGAAGAGGAGCTGAAGAAGTGCTGGTCTAAACACATGAAGTTAATCTGCCTCTCACCTGAAAAGCAACTTCTTCATGAGCCAAAGCCCCCCTTCATGCTACAAAACGCACTGAAGACGAAACCGGAGACCCCTAAGACATAATCCATAGCGCACCATTTGCAAGGCTAAATATAAGTTGCCTGATTTGCTCTGCTCCGGCTTGCTAACCTTGGGAAGCCACATACAGCCCTGCTCAGTGTCAGATGCCAATGTGCTCACATTAGACCTACAAGTCACATCCCCTATCTGCTCTGCTCCTCGCTTGGTTACACAGTGACATGTCCCAGTAAATACTGTGTGCTTCTTTTCTCTTTCTTTAAGACAAGCATGTTCATTTCAGTGTGGTTCAAGGGTTGTGTTATGAGTGAACATATGTGAGCACAGAGAAAAGATCTCAAAATATGCTGAACCCCATCTGTTTCTTTTTTAAAGGCTGTAAAACAAGGCACCATGGGATCATTGATCCTCACTGTTGTGGTTAGAGGTCTTTTCTTACTGCCTTGTAGATACATTGCCCACAAAGGCCAGGTTCAGTTTATTTTGGCTTAGTTAAAGTGAAACTCTACAGTTCTCTATTCTACCTCTATAGTCTATACATCTCTACAAAGTAACCTATATTACTTTAGGCAGAAAATAGTTGATTACATAAATATTCACTACTGTCAAGACAACATTTGGTAGATGCATCTTGTCAGCAACTACAGCACTGAGCCTGTGTGGATCGTGCAGGTCTCAGTCTTCACACATCTGGACACTGCAATCATTCTTCATTCTTTATAAAACCTCTGCAGAGTGGAATGGGGAATGGGAGTGAAGTCAAGTCTAGCCACAAATTGTCAGTTGGATTGACGTCTGGGCTCTGACTTGGGTACTCCATAACATTAACATTGCTGTTTTGAAACCATTTGTGTATAGGATTAATAAGACAAAACAAAGAAGAATTACTGTCACCATCCAGCATTTGGATTCCTCCAGAATCAGGAAACAGGGTAATTCACAGCAGACTCACACTCATAACCTATTTGTTGTGCCCTCTAGAAGGTGCTACAGAGCTCTTTGCAACCAAAAGAACCAGTTTACAACCATTCACAAAGACAGCTGCTCTCCACAAACCACGGGATCTCAGATAATGCCATCAAATCACCAACAACAACAACATTACACTACAGCCTGCCATTTTGACAAGACACTGAGATGCTGCATTAAAATATCTAATCAGAAAGTATTCCTTTACCTTACCTTGGTGCACTTACAAATTACACACACACACACACACACACACACACACACACACACACATTAATTCAGTTTTGTGGTCATTTTGGAAGCAGAGGTTTTTAGTGTGGTTTTGCTGTCTTGTGCCATGCAAAGGTGTTTCTAATATTTTGGTAGATTAAATAACATTGCAAAATGAATGAAGGCATAATTCATTGCTGGCTGTTGTGCTGGGCTACATTACTTTAAACTAATAACTAATAAACTGAAACTAAACAATGACTCAATTCTTTATTTTACCTATAGCACCAAATGAAATGGTTCATTGTTAAATTTTAAAACTAATCTGTAATTTATGAAGCTTTAAAACAAGCTATTACCCTGTATAGCAAATATGAAATATATTCAATTTTATAGTTATGTACGCTTGTACAGTTGTAGCTAATATATGTTATTAATGACGTCTATGAAGACGACTATGGAAAGTGTAAAGGATCTTATCACGACAGCAGCATTGTAACAGGGGAAAGGACGAGTGCCCTTGCGCATGCATATTCAAATTAAATTTAGGAAAAATGTGTCGATATTGTAGACATTCAGGCTAGAGTAATGTCACCACGTTCCTGCTACATAAATGTGTTTTAAGCCTTTAATTTAAAGACGCATCTGGCCACTCTTTGATGTCTACGGTAGCTGAAGCGAAACCGGAAGTTGCTGGGGGTGAATCCTCTTGGCGTAGTAATGACACACACCAGCAGCATCAGCTTCTTCCAGAAGTTTCTTCCAGCTTGGCGGCAATACATGAATACTTTACGTTTGAGAAGATTGTTTTATATTGTGTGATTAAACTTAAATGACAGTATACTTCTCGCCTCGGTGTAGAGCAGAGAGCCGTCTTCGGACTGTGACAAGTGAAGGAAGCTAGTTAACCTTTAAGTTAGGGTTAGGCTAGCTAGCTAGTTAGCTGTTGTCCGCAGCAGTGACAGCTGACCGCAGGCAGGACAGGCTGCATGTGTGACTGGCACCGGGAAGAAGCTGAAGCAACACTGCATTCACAATGTTTTTGTGAAGTGGAACAACTGACCGGCTATTGTAATGGGTAAAGATTACTACAAAGTGCTAGGAATAGCCAAAGGTGCGTCCGAAGATGAGATAAAAAAGGCGTACAGAAAACAGGCCCTGCGCTACCATCCTGACAAGAACAAGTCTCCCGGAGCAGAAGATAAATTCAAGGAGATAGCTGAAGCCTATGATGTCCTCAGTGATGCCAAGAAAAAGGAAATTTATGATCGCTTTGGAGAAGAAGGTGAGTGAAACCTGCCTCTTGCTAATGTTCCTTTTAGTTTGTGCCACTACTTTTTATAAAACTCTTGATATTAACATCACTTTTCAGCAAACTCTGCACTGACACTTGTCACTTATTAATTCTTTTACATTTAGTTGAAACACTGGTGCGTTCTCCTAATAGGGACTTGTCTTTCCCTGTTAACCAGAATGAAACAGGGTGTGTGTACAATAGGTGTAGCTGCAGAACTTGCTGGAATGAACATGCTTCTTCCTGGCCTGTCAGTGCATCACTAGAGTGACTGTTCTGGTTTAAGTGGTTCAGAAATGCACAGATTTGTGTGTGTGTATGTGTGTGTGTGTGTGTGTGTGTGTGTGTGTTTTTTTTTTTCTGCAAATGACACATTAGAATAAAGTGTCAATAAATTACTGAGTACATTAGCAGTACATTAGCAAATTCTTTTTGTTAAATCAGTTTTTATATATTCAACTTGCTCGCTATGGTTCTAGTTTGGGGAATGTAAAGTATATGAATAGGATTAACTTTACTCTGCCCTTCATATATTAAATATATGAGCTGAAAAAAACTCTACATGTTGTCATTTGGAGGAGCTTTTCATTTCAGATGAGATCTTCTGCAGTTCAGAGTTTTTGATGAACAGGTTAACCAAGACACCAGTTTGCAGAGAGATATTCTAATGAAGGGAAGGCAGGGTGAACTTTTACGCTATTCATAAACATGTACTGCCCAAACTAGAACCACAGGAAGCAAGTCAAACAAAAATCTGTGAAGTTGCCCTTTAAAGAAATATATTTGTCTCTAAGTATTTTGAAGATGCCACTTTGGACTCAGTTTTTTTTTTTTTTTTTTTTTTTTTTAAAAAAAAAAAAACA